>JAHPZR010049460.1:0-17500 GCA_019787425.1 Platygyra sinensis | reverse complement strand
GAGAACTTTGAAAGCTGCTACTTAAGATACTTGTACAGCGTATACTATACATACCAGAGCAACATCTTTATTGCTGTTCCACTTCACACAACACAGCACTTTTGCTAGAGCATGTGGAAACTTATCTCGACAGTCAAGTCTGTAAGAATGATACGGAATGTTACTTTTGGAACAACAAGCAATAGCAAATTTTAGCGCATACAATTACATAAAATGCTAGCTAAAGCTGACAAGATTACCATTTATCAATTTACAATTTAAAGACGAAAGATCAAGAAGCTAGACAAACCTCCATTCCCAAACAAGCTCCTTTTCTGTTCAAAGATTGGAGCCAAAGGTTCACGGTTTACAATCTGCCTTAACTGCTCAAGCAAGGACTCATCTGCTGCTTCCTGTTACAGTAAATTAAGAATAGATTTGTTGAATATTTTATTCTATGTACAGTACCTTGTAGTGCTTTATAGTAATTGCCTCCAATCTTTGGAGAACAAACACAAGGTAGAATTTGACTGACTACTAATTTAAACAGTGACCATGATGATCGAGGCTCGGCAGCAGCTCGAAAACTGGCTGCAGCAGTCGTGGTCAAACTAGAAACTGTTCTTTTGACAGCAGCTCAAATGTTGCAGCAAACCTTGCAACTGTCAATTCATAATTTGGTAAATCTAGTTTCACAATTGACAGTAGTGGAGCAAAGCAATATTGTTAAATGCATCTCCCCAGTCTTGTAGTTTCAATGGAGCCTGTTGCTTATTTCTCTAAATCTAGTAATATTTAAACCATCATAGGAGGAAAGAGAAACTATCCTTCTCTCTCTTTGGTACAGACTCTGAGGTTTTTCAATATGTACAGAAAAAAGCAACTTGCTCAGAACACGGCTAGTAATTGACTTGAAAGTTAGAAGTATGTTCCAAGCAAACACTGTTAATCAATGTCTGAACATTGCAGATATCTCGTCAGAACAACATCTGCTTCGACTGAATGAAAGCTCTATCAACTTCATGTGCACAGTGCTGTGACAGTAGTAATTGTTGTGGGGTGAAACTGACAGAAACCTTGAACTTGCATTAAGTTAAGCTTGACAAAACAATAAATTTAAATCTGTTTATTTTACAGCAAAGACAGCTTGTTTTTGTTTGACGTAAATGAAATCGCATTACCAGTTTAAAAGCTACAAAGTAGTACAAAGTAGTACAAAGTACTCACAAAAATATTGAAATCAGTGACTTTGGCGGCTAGCTCAGCAACCTACAGATACGACAAAAAGAAACAGAAACCTTTTCAGGCACAAACTTGAACACAGCATTTAATATCTTTGAATTTAGTTACTACAGTGTATGTACAGTGCAAATTTTTTTCAGTGTTTAAGTTTAGACACTGATGATCATGGTCTATTTAAAATTAGACTACGAGCCCGAGTTTTCTACGAGCAGATAGTCAACTCGGCTGCGCCTCGTTGACTATCGCTCGTAGAAACGAGGGCGAGTAGTCTAATTGTTTTAGTATAAATTTACCGTAGTCTCATTGCATAAAAAGAAAAAAATGTCAAGTAACGCGTAGAAAAGAACTGTTTTATTATGTTACATCAGGTTCAAACGTGATGCGCGATGTGCACTGATGCGTAACTGTTGACTATCAGCAGATAGAAAACGGTAATATAGCCAATGAAATTCACGGATTCACAATAGACTATGGTGAATTTATACTAAATAAATATATTCCCTCAATGTACTCCAGTGATGACTTTCTTGATACTTACAAATTATACCTATTGAAGTAAATATCAACAATAAATGAGCAATGCTGATCATGATCAGTAATACATGCTTATTTGTACTGCCACATTTACATTTATTTCCACAGGTGTAGAGGCTGGGGAGAGGGGTTGCAGCCCCCCACCCCCACCCCAGTTTCAGGGAGTTTTAAATTTTTCTCGACCGTGTGAGCCAAAACAGTGCACCTTTTACTGTGACAAGATGTTCTGGAGTTCTACATCGTGTGTCATGGCATTTACTCACCGTGCACTGAAACAGTGGTGCCTTTCCAAGATGGAAACAATCAACAGCTTTGAAAACTGGAAGCAAAATTTTCTATACACGTTATCCTTAGACATCAACTTGTTCCCTTCCTCGTGGATAGTATTACGTGGTTGAAAAAGACCAAAGACCAACCGCTCCGAGGAGTGGAAAGCAATGGCAAAACCGTACCACTCAGTTGATGCCTAACTGGTCAATCAAAAAGCCAACTTTCTCAAGCTGATGCTAGATCAAATTGCCAATTACTGCCCCATTATTTCATGCAGTACCCTGGTGAAGAACTCAACCTTTCTCGAGTTCATCTGTCAAACTAGTCCACAACAATTTGGATTCTAAGTCACCGGCCAAGGACCTGTAGCAACACCTCACAGCCTTCGTGGAAGGTCCTTTGCTGCATGCCAATGGTTTGATGTGCCTTGGCGAACAAGTTCCGGAGGATGAGGAGATATCTCCTACCCTTGAAAACTTCATTGTCCAGTCTTCCTCGATTGGTCAAACAGCGATATAGAACAGAGATGGGATGTCGCACCCTCGCCAGAAATCTCACAACTTAATTCCCTTCTTGAGGAAATCCGCACTTCAGACGAATGCTAGGATCCTACATGCAACAGTGGCGGATGATTTTCATCACCCCCATCTTGGTATCAGGAGTGACTCTAAGCTTTGCACCAGACATACCCATCAAGACAAGGTTTGCCCCTTATGCAAGCAGGCCAGTCGCTCTACTGACAGACCACTTACTCAGGCAGTGTACCTTCCTCCCCGATAATGAGAGGCATTTCATGGTAAAAGCAAGACAGATTGCTGGCATCGTCAACAACGATCAAGACACCGACAATGATCTTGACCCTGATTCACCACTTCCAGGCAGACACCACTTTGCCGAGCCCAGATGTCATGGCCTTATATGGATGTCTTTCATGGTTACTGGGTTGTACGTGCATCACATCGGCATTGAGAGCGGCCCGACTGGAAATATGATTCACCATTCTACCACGAAACACCACGGATGTCCAATAATATTGAGTGCCCAGTCTGTCCAACAGGCTGATGGCTCTTCTCAACTTCAGGTGGTCGGAGAGATACAAACAACCTTCACCCACGACAACACAGACTTTATGTTCGAAGGTACTGTCATAGAGGATCTGGATGTTGAAGTACTTGCCGGTAACCCTTTTATGACAACAAACGATGTTGCTGTGCGACCAGCTAAGAGAGATGCGCTCCTTGGCAATGGCCCTACCTACACATATGGGTCAACTTCCCTCCCAACCGTTCATAGAGCTTTAATTTGTGCTTTGTGTTCCTGCTCCCTCCAAAACTGTTTGGCCCAGAGAATTTGTGACGACGACACCCCCCTCCCCCTGATTCAGAGTATACACTCGAACCTCACACTGCACCTAGTTCACACAATCTCAAGCCATCACAGTTGTGGCCTCAGCCTAGCTTCATTTCAAGTGTTGCGCGAGCCATACGTACATGTATACCAAGCCTGTCAAGTGAGCCTTATATGCTTAAGGGAACATTTCTGTCAAATCATCCCTGTCTTTGAACCTAAAGATGTTCCATCTACACGCCTGCCTCCTGCTCAGCGTCCGTTACTGCACTCTAATTCTAGCCACTCTGCATCTGTTCAGCATCCTACCTCAGACCATCAGAGCAGACTCCCACTCCCTTCTAAGAGAGTACGACTCTGTATTTGGCCCCCCATTCCCTGGGAACAATGGAGCCGCAGGCCCCTACAAAGCAAAGGTCAACTTGGGCTCTGCCGAGCACCCTCAGCGGAAAGGCCACCTTCCCCAATATGCACGAGACAAGCTCATCAAGCTCCAAGAGAAGTTTGACCACCTAGCGATACAGCCAGCAATATACTGCCGCCCAGTTAGCTCAGTTGGGAGAGTGCCGGTCTGCTAAGTGGGAGGTCGTGAGTTCGAATACCGTTCTTAAAATAACTGAGGAGAAAGTGCTGTGTTTGTAGTGACATCTGCAAATGATAAGTTAGACTTTCTAGTCTTCTCGGAAAATGGCTTTAAACCAGACGGAATTCTGTGGGACGTTTAAGAACTGCGCACTATTCCAAAAGAGTAGGGGACATAGTTCCCGATGTTGTGGTCTCTCTTCGTCACTTACATCATCACTCATCATGGCTTAGGAGGGTTCAGTGGGCTCATAAATGGATTGATAGAGGCTGCCATCGGCGCCCTTAGTATTCTGATGTCCGAGCCCACCACAAAAAGCAATGTAAAGAGGACATGTATGTTTGTCTTCTCACTCTCGACATTACACATTACACATTACACATTATAGAACAGCTCGGAGCCCTCCAACGCCCTGAAGATGTTGATATCACTGTTGAATATGTGAATCCTTCTTTCGTTGTAAAGAAGCCTAATGGCAGCTCCTGTCTTGTTATTGCTTTCTCTAGCATGGCCTCATGGTTAGTGCGCTCGACTCCGGAGTGAGCGCTGCGGGTTCGAGCCCTGGCCGGGGACATTGTGTTGTGTTCTTGGGCAAGACACTTTACTCTCACGGTGCCCCTCTCCACCCAAGTGTATAAATGGGTGCCGGCAAATTTAATGCTGGGGGTAACCCTGCGATGGACTAGCATCCCATCCAGTCGCTTTATGCTACAGAAACCGGGATAAGCTCCAGCCTGATGGGCCACTCGGCCGGAATGCAGTCTTTACCTTACCTTACCTACCTGGCATGGGCAGGTACAGTAAGCCACAACCATCTCTGCTACTAGATGTTGACTCAACCCTGCGACTCATTGCCCAGTGGTCAACACATCATCGTCACTGACATGACAAGTGCCTTTTGCCAAATCTCTTTGGCCAAAGAGTCCATCATCAGAAGTACTGCGGTGTTGCTACTCCTTTTTAAGGAGTATGAGTCTACGTTTGTTCCGCTATTTCCCAGTTTGGAAAGTGCCCTGCAGGAGGTTACTTGCCATGTCCTAGGTCCTTTACCACAAGATAGATCCATGGCCAAAATTACTGATGATCTGTACTGTAGCGGTGAAAACACCTTAAGAGTTATTCTGTAACTGGAAGAGGGTCCTACAAGCCCTACGCAGCTGCAACTTGCATTAGTCTGCCCACAAGACCATCATCAGCCTAAAGACTACAACTATTCTTGGCTGGATCTGGACTGCTGGTTTTCTCTCTACCATTCCCCACCACCTAAACACCCTCGCTACCTACCCTAGAGCTGTGCACAGCAGGTTAATTGAGATCTTTCATTGGGTCATACAAAGTCCTGTCCTGTGTCATCCAAAGGTGCTCAAGTTACCTCACTCCCCTGGATGCCGTAACACCCAGTCGTCCTTCTGAGGAATCCATCAGCTGGACCAATGATCTAATCTAAGGACTGCATTCCATAGTGCTCAGAACGCTCTTTCATCAGCGCTTACAATCATGTTACCCAGACCTAAAGGCCATCTATGGATTGTAACGTAACAGACAGAGCAGTCAGGGACCCAGGAATAGGTGCCAGCCTCTATGCGACACGCAAAGACAAGTTACATGTTTCTGGTTTCTTTAGCGCAAAATTGAGGCGCTCCCAGACAATGTGGCTTCCATGTGAGGTAGAAGTCTGCTACGAAGCACTTCAGCCTTTACCTTATTCAGTCATCCAAGAAAGCCTGCATCCTAACTGACAGTAAGCCCTATGTTCAGGCATATCAAAAGCTCTATCGTGGGGAGTTTTCTCATACATGTATCCACTTTCTTGTCTGTTGTGAGCCACTACCAAGCTTCAGTCAGGCACGCTTCAGGCACCACTATCCTGCAGTCAGACTTACCGAGCCAAAACTCCACCCCTGTGATAACGAGACCTATCAGGTGTGCTCCTTCATCTCCTTAAGATCCTTCATCTCCTTAAGATCCCCAGAACTAATTTTAAGACTTTTGGTGATCGCGCTTTTGCCCGCTCCGGCCCATTTCTATGGAATAAACTGCCGCGTGAAATTCGAGACAGCCAGAGTGTAGTCATTTTTAAGTCCAAGCTTAAGACATATCTGTTCAAGCTGGCTTACAATTTGTTGTAACATTTTAAATATTTTTAACATTTTAATATTTTTAAATTTAATCGTTTAATATTTTTGACATTCTTATATAATAGTTTGTAAAGCGCTTTAGAATATTTTTATAATTTTAGCGCTTTAGAAATGTAAATTATTATTAATTATTATTAGAACCAGGGACTCTGTTGTCCGAGGCATGTCTGTTCGTGATATCCTCCAAGGCAACGTCAGCCTTCCATACACCAGCTGACCTGCCTGGTTGGCTTTTCTGTCCGAATGCCCAGATCTACACCACACATACACACATTTTCTTTAATGGAACAATACATCAAACTATCGCTGAATCGCGATGTTAATGCTGCAATAGCGATGACTTGATGGTGAAAATGAAACATCGATAACAATTGCAATAGTGCAACCAACTATCGATAGTTTCAATAGTTTCTATACTTCTAACATTTTAACTTCTTTGGAAAATAGAAACCTTTTTTCCACCCAGATTTGATTTTCAAGGTCACAATAAAGGTAAAAGAGAAACTAAAAACAATCCACCAACTGCACCTAGCAGTTTTAGCGTCTTGATTCTTGAACCACAAATAGGGTCACGCCATGCATTGTGTTCCTCAGTACCTCTATTGACTACTACTTCTTAAACATTTCTTTAAGTGTAAGGCATTAAGTATTAATAATTACACACATTCCTGAAAACCAAATTGCAATACTATTGCAATAATACCTACACTATCACAATAATATCGCAATTATATCCATGTGACCTATTGCAATACAATTGCAATAGTTCAAACATCCCCAATTGTCACCCTTTATTTTGTCCAGGGTACGAGACCGTCCAAAAAACTCACTAACATCAAGAACGTCAAACATTATTTACAAGTTGCATCTATTGCAGATGATGGCCTCCTTGTTGTGCAACATCATGAACCCTTGTCACCGTCCAGATAGTGCATTATTGCCCCACGCCAGGCTTTGGATGGCCTTTTGACTGCCCTTCAAATTCAGCTCAGCCACCCATCCTGTCACCAGTTGAAGATGGTTGTCAAATGCTATCTGTTTACCCTAGACCTGGACAAGGCAGTCTCTTGTGTCTCTGATGGTGCCACTCCTGTGCAGCCATCTGAAGCTCTCCGACTGCATGTATTGACCAGTCCACTTTGCCACCAACCGAAGCTGTTGGCCAGTCCTTTGAAGCAGATGTAATTAAATGCTCTCACAAGCTTACCTTTGTCCCCCACTAGACTTTGACCGCTTACACTTCCAGTTTATTTCTTGAGAATGAGCGCCACCAAACATTATGTGATGCCATTATAAAGCTCTCCTTGGGAATGCGCCCTATGGGTGCATGTGGCCCACCTACTGTGATCCAAACTGGCCCTGCACCTGGCTTCAAGGCTCTTGTCAATGACCCACTCTTAGAAGGAGCACAGAATTACAATTGAGCTTGGCCAGGCAAAAAAATCCCAACAAGAACCCTGTAGCTAAGAGAACAGTCCAAGAGTTGGAAACAGAACTTCTACATCACTAGCCTCTTGGTGGTGCTGTCTCTCCTCTCACTCTTGCTGTAGCCACTTCTGCCCTGAACTCATGTATCCATTCACATGGCTTTTCCTCACAAGAAATATGGACCCAGAGGGATCAGTTTTCAAACAAGTAGTTACCCCTTGCTGACAACCATGAAATTGCCCTCCAGCACCAGCAGCGTCTCTCCAACCATCCCCACAGAAAGTGTTTCAAAGCTCCTGTGCAGCAAAGGCGTCTTACTCATGAGGAAGAATTAACTGTTTCTTTTACAACTTTCCAGGTTTCAACTTTTTTGGAATGATAACAGTTTCATTAGATGCAAGAATTGTGATTTTTTTTTACTGTGATTTGAGTGTATCCAAAAAAAACACACGCTTAATTTGGTTATTGTGTAATTTTGGGGGGGGGCTATAAGCTATTAGGTCACCCCTCCTTCAAGCGCAAAGGTGCCCATACTATTGCCTATGACTATTCCCAGTCATGATACCATTAGAATCATACACGATGTACAACATCTTACCTTATCAAATGACGGATATACAACAGCATTGGAGTAACTTGGAAATTCAATGTTGAGTGAGACGGAGGTAGCAGTGTTGATATTAGACACCACTGTGCCAAATGGATTGAGTTGATCCGCCATTGTTTCCAGTACAGGCCATGCAAATAGTTTCAATGGACCCTGTCGCAGCTTACCCTGGTAATCAAACAGGGTCGTATTGACCCATGCAATGGGAATGGTTTCCTATGTAGAAAGACAAAACACAATAAATATTATAAGACAAACTATTAGTTTTTTTTTCCTTTTTTGTTTATTAAACATTAAAATATTAAATATTTTTAACATGTTTTTTAATTTAATATTTAAACGAAAACACCTTTTAGTAAATACTCCTTTGCAAACAAATAAATTCAGTTTTAAATACAATATTATTTAATGGAGCTCCTGGACGTGTGTTGGCAGCATTCACAGGGATAGCATCTGCATGTACAGTGAGTGTTGTTTTCCATGGGAGTATGTCTTATTTCAACCATACCCCACCCTTTCCTCCCGGCTCTTTCAACTGCTAATTTAATGTGACCTCTGCCTGTCTCTCCTTTCGCATAGGGTTCATGGTTTGGTTCGCCAGGATTTGCCAGCCAAGGGAGTGGTCTTCATGTAGGAGCTGGCTGCCAACAGTGGAAGCTCCTGAATGTCTCAGGCACCCTACCTCCATTTAGCAAATAAAATTAAAAAAATATATACAAAGTCATGCACATGTATCTTGTTGACGTTGATGTTCTTGTATGCTCTAAAAATGGTAACTGAGGTGCACAATCTCGACATCAATTATCTGAATGTTGATTTTATTATGTGGGTGGGTGGTTTAGAAAGGGGGGGACGCTGTAATAACAACAGCACTAAATGGGGAGCCCTTATTGGAAGGAGAGTGCTAAATCAAATGACTGTGCAGTAACAATAGCCTCCACCATCTTCATTGATCTACATTATTTATAGATCATCCAGCTCTAAATTGAAAAAGAAAATAAATAAATATACTTTCAGCAAAATATTTTTTACCTCTTTTGTCCTTCTTCTGGTCCTCCTTGTAGTATCATAAATGACATAAATAACCAGGCAAAGGCGCGCCATGCGAGGAATATCAACCATATTTAAATCAAAGTCCAAGTACTGATTCCAGGATGGATTCGATCCAGTTTCTGGTCTTGTGCTTGTAATGTCACACAGCGCTTCTCCGCCATGGTAAATTCCTGCTCTGACGCCAACCTGAATACATTATAAACAGATAACAAGTCAGAGAATGATTGAATGATTTAAAGACTAGCAGTGTCACCTGATTCAAATACTACATCATGTAACAGTATGCAGTCAAACCTTGACTGTGTCTGTTCAGTAATACTGAACATATACATGTATATCAGATGATGTCAAAATGTGGCACAAGAACAAAAACGTGGTACAATTGAGGTGATTATTACTTTAGATCGCAGATCTAGACAGTCAAAAAAATGCATAACAAACAAGTGGCATTAAGGTGGTGATTGCCAAATGTGTCAATATGTCACTTAATACATTATGTAATTAAGAAACAAAAAAGAATGTTAACTTCATGATTTCATGACATCAACATGGGGAAATGGACTCCCCTTTGGATTCTGCAAATGCACAACACAAAGTACACAGACAACCATGTATACCTCATAAACCAAGAATTTCACTTATGTCCAGGATTGAATGCAAGTATTGTTTAATTAGTACTTCATTTTTGACAGGGTTAATTATTTGAAATTTTCATACTAATTCATACTTGACTGAATTGTGTGTGTTAATTTAAGTGACTTTTTACCAATGAGGACACTCTGTGATGCTTATTATCATAAGGCATTTGAATCTCATTAGCATTCAATCCCGCACATATCTCTACAATTTCATGTATACCTGCTTAATAACTAGGTCATAATAGATTAGTTAGAGCAAGCAAGTTACTTTGAACCAACTGGTACATTGTACAAATTAAAATTAAATGAGCCATATACAAAGTAGAAGTCAGAAAAAAGGTTACTGGATGTGACTGGGGTGGAATATTAAGATTGACTGAGAACTTGGCTTTCTCCTCAATGATCATAAAGTTAAAATTAGAAATGCACCGCCTGTGCGTGTTTCTGTAGTGATAAGGATTGAAATAGAAATCAGGGCTGTGTTCTAGAAGTGCCCAGGTGCCACATGCAGCTAACTTTTGCCTTTGAGCAACTAGAAAAACGTTTACAAAGTTTAAGTGCAAGGCAACCATTTTTCATGGTTAGAGACATTTGCACTCCTCATAATTTTCCTTAGACCTTATAAACAGCCTCGGAAATAAACATAGCTCACAATACCTTCATCAAATCACCTGCATTCACATTAGCTGCTGAAACAACCTTGACTCGCACATGGGTAGCGATATCCCACAGTGATAAGCTTGCAGATTGCCACTTTTGAGGTAGTGGTGGTGGAGCTGCTCCAGGAGATCTGTGACCTAGCCCACTTACATCAAGTGCCTCAACTTGAAGTGAGGAACGTAGTACAAGTGAAAGCACCGGTGTGACACCCTTAGAAACACAGTTGCGAATGTACTGAAACATAACAAGAACCAATTGAAAGAAAAACCTTACATTTTTAAAAAAATGGAATCAGCTCTTCCTGCATCTGTGCTGTTAATGATTTTGAATTTTGTCAAAACATAGTCGAAGTAGCTTGTTAAGATCCATACAGCTATGACTCATGGACCCACAAACTACTTTAATTTGTCAAAACAGGACAGATGCATGAAAAACAGATGTCAATAGTTTTGTTTTTTACAATGAATTAATGCATAGTTAATTATAAATTTATGTCTGTCTGCATATTAACGGTGCAAACTAGCCAATGGCTGCACAAGAATTTCTGTAGTTTACATGATTGTACAGTTCAGCTACATTGAATGTCCAAAGATAGCCATGTAAAAAGACCTCAAATCTCTGGGAGGGTGAACCATCTACACTGTAATATAATTAGATTTAGCCAACCCTATAAGTGGAGTTCTTGATTACAAATATTACAATTAATATTAACCATAAATGAAAAGAGGTTTTTTTCCCCTGGATCAAAAACTCAAAAAATTGATCAATTTGTGAGCATGTGATTGTTCATTGTGTTATTTCACTATTTTTTTTTGTTTAGATTTAGAAACATTATGCCTAATGAGTGTACCCTTGATGACATACGAAATAATATCAAAGACTTTTCTGAGAGACGATTGTGCAAGGAATATGTCAGAAGAAAAGTCAACAACGTGCCAGCCGTGAGGGTTCACATAATCCCTCACTCTCTGTCAGGGTACATAACCTGGCTTGAGCCTGCTATCAAATCAAAAACCTAGTACTTGGTCAGCTGTCAACGTCATAAAAACCCAAGATCCTCGAAATCTCAAAGAGCTTTTGATTTGAGCCTGCAATATAGTAGTGCAATACTGGTCAGCAGATACCTTGTCAAGACATGGATGCCCAATAATTCAAAGATGTACCTATGGTAATGAAGCAACTCTCCACTTTTTGCCTTCTCTATTTGCATCTGCCTCGTACCCAGGTGCATTCTACCGGATTCGAGAGCCACTGGGATTTTAATTTGGCGCTACGTATCATGGGAAGGGGAAGAGAAAGGGGCGGCATCTCATTTCTCTCGTTCACCATTCCCAGCGTCCTTTGAGTCCACGCTAAATGTTCCGGATCCCCATTGCGCAATATTCTTTAATGGCTCGTGCGGTCGCGTTTTCCGTTTTCTTCACTTAAGGACGTCCGCGCCCATTGCTACTGCGCATCTCTAGTGCGCACGCTATTCATTGGCTACGCGCGTGCCACGTCATTTTCAAGCGCGCTCACCGAGTCGAAAACTCAACAAAATATAGAGCTAATGGCCTTTGCGTTAACTTTGTGTACGAATAGTTTTGTTGGATGCTCGGTGACCCCCACTTTTTTTTCGGCAGATCATTTCCTTTTCTGATTCTTTCCATTATACTAAAAAACAAAAAAAATCTGTACATGGGAAGTTTTAATTATTTCTCATATACTATTCAAATAGGGTCGAATTGGTACATGGATACAGGTGTGCGTAACTAAAAGTTGTATTTTTTTAAGGCTAATTCTAGCTGATTTAATGGAACATGTAGCAAAGATCTATCAAATAGGCCTATATATGCTGTGTTAAACACACATAACTTAGATATGATTCTTCAACTTAAATATATGCCGATAGTAATGAATTGGGGCAGAATCGCCTCAGTGGCTGGAAATCCTAGAAATGCTATGATCTGTGACGCGCCTTATCTTCAAAACGAGTTCGGTGACCCCCGATTTTTTTTACGTTTTTCGTCTAATCTTATCATTTTCTACCTGCAGTCAAAGTTTTAAAAAAATCTGTGCGTGGGAAGTTTTTGGGCGCGAACGTCCTTAAGACACCAAGGAACGAGGCAGTATTTGCATACAGACATATAATGCACACATCACTGGCTTTAATTACCCCTAGGCCATCACCTGTAACTCCGAACAATTAACATAAGACGATGTATTTTGTAAAAAGTTACCGCAGTTTGGAAGAAGTAATTATTACTTTTTTTAAGGGAAATGAATGAGCCTCTGATTGTGATTTAGACAGCACTTTTCACACATGATTACAATATTATTGAGTTGTGCACGTCTTAACATCTTTTCTAAAAAGTATCATTCATTGTTGAAACCGAACTGTATTTGTGGTCACTTTCTGACTATAAACACTCGTCACTATGCCTGTTGCTATGTAAAAAATATATATATAACACTGTGTACTTTCCTTGAATTTTACACACATCGATCTAAGGGCAAATTCAGCAAGGTCGTTTCAAAATGCTCTTCACAAGTGTTCAAAAAAAAAAAATTGTATTTTTGATGAACATCATCATTTTTCAGCCTGATCGGGCCATCTTAAATTGGTACTGTGACGAAAATCACATCTTTTCTATAATTTGAAGCCATGTTAACACATTTATAAACAAATAGTCTGTATGAGAAGAAATATGCTGTTTACTATTTTCAAATACCTCTTTTTGTTCAAGAGATGTTCAAATTTTTAAAATAACACCAAATTTTGATCAAATATGACAAAAAAAATATCTCAGTCAATTTGTATCAGAAACGTTTGATTCTTTGTAGTAAGATTTTACTAAATGTGCTCCACAATACAAGAGTAACAGTTTTGTTACCATGGCAACATACTCGATTCTAGACCTCCCCAATATTAAAGGGATTTCTGGCCACCTTTTCTCGAGGTAGAGAAAGCACCCTGGGATCGAGGTTGCATTTGTTCTTCCGCTTACGTGCGATGTACGTGCACGCGATCATGCGCGCGAAAATCGTGCGGAAGAGATGCGCAAATTTATTCAGTTCATTGAAGCGCGTTCCAGACAGCTGCATCATCCACTGTAAATAAAACGTTATACAGGTAAATGTAAACTCGATTCACTGTTCCTTTTAATTTCGTGCGTCTAAATAAGCTACATACCGTGTACTGCAATAGCGAATAATTTCCCAACAAAAAGCTTTCTTGTCTAACAATTTTCAACACGTAATCGCCCGGTTTATCCAGAACGATAGCACCTCGCTTCTCCAACGCCAAAGCCAAGAGCTGTTCTGGAAACGTAGCTGCGGGAACCTTAAAAGTGTGTTTATCTTCTATTGAAGCTTGATCGTCCTTGACAACCACACTGATGGCCTTGTTTTTAATTTGTGAAGAAGGTTCAGTAGTTTCGATCTCGGGAGGGTAAGCGTACATCGCTCGTCCCATCCAATCGAGCTGGCGTCGCTCGCTGGCAATTTTCTCCGCAAACTGGCGATACTTTCGACGAAAATCGTCCACTTCGGTGTTCTGCATTTGATCGAATTCATGCAAGCTCTTCCCGATCAGGTTGCCGATGTGAGAATTAAACAGTTTCTCTTCGTTGTCACCTTTTCTGTGGATCAGTTTCAACAACGGTCTAAACGGACGCACATCGATCAACAAGCGCGATTCGTCCAACAGTTCCTCCTGTTTTCCTTTCTGATTCACACACACAAACACATAGGCTGATGCATCCTTCAGCAAATTAAATAAGGGATAGTTGCTGGCTTCTCTCCACAATCGTTTCTTGATCTCTAACAGAGGTGCTTCGATGCGAACTTCCAGTTGGATAACCACTCCAGTTGGCAAAAAACAGTCGACATTTACTGAAGAAGCCTGTTCATAATTGTCCCAGAAATTACGCCGCAGGCCCGGAGTCATGACCTTGGCAAGATTGACTGCAAAGTAGGACTTGACGAAGAATAAGGCTTATAAACCTAACCAAAACTACTACAATTTATACATCCCCCTACAACCGACTCCATCAGCGCTTTCCGTTTGACCAAATTTCCTGGTTTTCATGGAACGAACGGAACAGTATTTTCCGGTTTGTTGGACTAACCCGTCCCAGGTCATCAGGTTCCAATTTCGCGCGAAAATACTGATCCCCATATCAGGGCGGAATGATCCCCATATGTGGACCGGAAATGATCGCCATGTTGAAGTGTGGAACGGTATAGATAGCAGTAAATCTCTTTCTATTAAAAATTAGTAGAATAGGCCTTTTGCAACAGTTGGTCACGTGACCGATAATTTCTAAACTTTTAGCTACAGCAAAATGAATTTCAGAGCTGGAAAGAGCATGTTTTAAATAACCAGGACACCAATTTTCAGACCAATGCCGTATAAGGTTGAGATTTAATGACGATTTGAATATTACAAAAATTAGAAGGTTTTGTATGGAAGCGAGGAAGCTTTGCCCTCCAGAAACTTTTTCTGTTATTAATCACTACCAAAAGAAGCTGCCGGCGTATAACCATTGGAGATAGAAAGAGGGGTAAAATATTAGGAAAATGGAAATTTCTAGGCCCTTACACCGAAAGGCAAAGATTTTATGGCAGCTTGAAAACTTGCAAAATTACAAGGATTTGTATGGAAAACCACTGGAGCGTGACTGGAGGGCAAAGCGACTTCTTCTCATACAAATCCTTCTAATTTTTAACGTCCATAAAAATTCCCCCTTAAAAGATATAAACCTGAAAATTTGCATGTAAGCTTATTTGGAACTGCTCTTTCCATTTCTGATAACATTATGCATTACCAATGATTAATCAGTGTGTTCTTGAAAAGCACGTCACGTGACCAACTGTTGCAAAAGGCCTATTCTACTAATACACTAATGCAAATGCTGCAATCTGATAGGCTGAGCTACTAGTATACTATTTAACAATTAGAGTACAGTGGCTGCCGGTCGTCCAGGAAATGCGATGCTTTTATCATGTTTATACTTTTTCTGAAGTTTTGGAAGGAATGTTAGATGTAAACGGGTAATAAATTCCTGAGAAGACTAAAAGAAGCACATTTACGGTTTCTTGACTTTTGAAAATAAGCAACTGCAAATTTGCCAAGACGGTTCGATACTTGCAACTTAGTTCAATAATGTGTGGGAAAATCATTGGAAACTGTTATTTGTGTTAATTTCACTGAGTTAGAATTATACTCTGAAACAATAAGATTATTCGCTGTCGATTTCTATGAGGCGATAGTTGATTCGGCATTCGGCCTCATCAACTATCACCTCATAGAAATCTCGAGCTCATAATCTAATTGTTAAATTGTCATTGATAAAAAAAATGGTATTAAAATTCAGTTAGCCTGTTGATGGCGTGATGATTATTTCGAAGTTTCAGTCTTAGCTTTGAAACCACAGTTTCTATTAACACAATTTTTATTTTGCCATTAAAAACTTAATTTCATTACGCAAATTGAAAGGCTCGTTACTGACTATGGGAGCAAACGTGATTAACGATTCAAGCCGTTCAGCTTCGATTCAGCTGGTGTTGCATCAATTTCAGAAATAAGTTGTAAAAAAACTTTGATTAATGACTGTCTTAACATACATCCTCGGATGTGCCGGATGTTGCTATCGTTTGGCCGGGGCTTTACGCAACACTCCCGTCACAAAAAAACATAATCAAAAACACATATATTCATTGCTTTTTAAAAATTTAAATGTTCAATCTACAGAGGAACAAACCGTCCATCAATAAACAATTTGTCAGGCTCGGGTTTGCTGAAAAATGCTATCTTTCCTTCTTCCCTTGCTTTCTTCAGCCTTAGCCACTGCTTTTTTCTTCTTTCACTTATTTTCTTTGGGAGATCAGAGTAAACCTTCATCTCAGTTTCGCTCTCCATCTCGCACGCTTTTCTAAAAACCATAATCTCAAGACATGAACGATGACTGGCCTTAGTCTCTCCCGTCCCGTCTGCCAATTCAACGAGCTCTTTGGAATTCGATATTCTCGTTTTCCAAATATTCAGCTCTTCTTTTAGAAAATAGCTGCATGTTATCGCAGTTATCAGCGGTTTGACATGCAAACAAATTGAAAGTGTCAATTCTAGTTTGTATTGACCCTTAAGCCTCGTTTGTGTGCCTTTCTATACTAAAACAGTGGATAGCGTTGATGGCGCGCGCTGATTGGCTCGTCAAACTCCGGATATCCTGTGCTATTTACCTCCGAGCAACTCGAGAGAAAATGGCGTCCGGTTTGCATCGTATCCGTGACAAGTGAAGAAATCATCCAAATTAATTGCCTGTGGTGTTTATTATCTCACTGTTTTAGTATATACTAAAACAACTATTCACCTCAGTGTCGGTGGCTAGCGGTTGATATTTACCTCGCCGCTTCGCGGCTCGGTAAATATCCACCGCTAGCCACCTCCACTTCATTGAATAGTTGTAATTATTAAAAACTGGATCATTGGATAATGCAATTCGAGAGTTTTCATTGGCTTAGCCATCATACCATGATCTACAAAAAATGGCGAGCGTAAGCGTGATTTTTTGGGCCTTTTGTTTTCATTGTAGTCTAGTTTTCTATATTTTGAGGGCGTTTTTTAATAAAAACAATTATTCTATAAACTCTTGGTCTTCGGCCATCGTAACTTGATTAAAAAGATAAAACAAACAGCGGTTGATAAACATATTGAAAACTTTCATTTTATAATCTTGACGTTTCGTATTCTAGTCAACATACATTTTCAAAAGAATAACGGTTACAAATTTTTGAAAAGTATTTATACTGTATAAATGGGGGTCTGGAACCTAGACAGAAAACAACTGCAATCAATAGAAATTTAAGACGTTTCAAACGGAAACTGTCTGTAAAGGGACAATGAAAAGGCTTCTAATAGAGCTAGTAAAAGCTTTTCACTGCTGACATTGGCATTCAAAGCTGGCTGTAACTCTTGAATAAACAAGGTCTCCTAACATTACAATGGTAGTCAAAAGTTCACAAGACTGGATGCCCCTTC
>JAHPZR010049457.1:12500-25000 GCA_019787425.1 Platygyra sinensis | reverse complement strand
GCGTCTAAAATAACCTCCAAATTTGTCCTGAATATATTTTATCTTCAGATGATAAACAGCGGTCATGCTGACAGTTCTATGGCAGGGAAAACCCACAGTAAGCTTTCCTCTTGAAGATGACATGTTGTGAATGAACATATAACACGTAATACGAAAAAGTCATGGCACCACACATGCAGAAAAATGGCCTCACGTGATACGTTTCAATGTACCTCGTGATTCGGTTTTAAAACAAACTGGCGGCATCAAAAACGTTACTCTGAAGGTGGCAAAAAAATTCGTGCGTGTCGCTGTCTACTGGAAGGGTGATAGTGCACAGAATTACAGATCGAGCGGTCTGGATTCGAACCCTGGTCAATATCACTGAGTTGTGTTCTTGGGTAAGACATTTTTCACTCCCAGTGCCTCTTCATGATCTCTCCCCTCGCCCGTGTCAGGTGCATCAATGGGTTCTGGCGAATGCATATTGTGGGAGTAAGAGCGTGGGTGGGTGGGGGAATAACATGGACACATGACAGGGTAAGAGTGTCGTTTCCCAAGATGGCGGAAGGCACGTAGTCATCGAACTGGTTAAAATCTAGCCATCATAAACAGTAACGTGGACACATGATAGGATACCATATATCCTATCCACAGCGAGTAGATAGGATGTATGGTATGAAGAGTAGTAACCGCTCCCTCCCTCCCTCCCTACTGCACTGCGGAAAACTACCAAGCTCGTCCCCAGTGTCTCTCATCTAGATGAGAAATCCTGGGAACGAGGTTGGAAAACCACTAAAGCTACAGTATGTTAAGAGCTTGTCTGTGTTCGACTGTTTGTATGTTGTGCCTTTTCATCGGAATAGGAGTTTCAAAAAATTAAATGTTTCGTTGCATCTTGGACTTACAAGCTCCCGATACAAAGATTCTTACACCTGTACACAGAATGATGCTCAACTTCAGCGTAGAAGGTCTGTTTAGACTGACTTTTATTAAATAGACATTCTCGGTGATATTCTGGATTATTTAATTTCCGGTTTTGCTGCTCCTTCAATATTCTAAATGCGACTTGAATCTAGGTATATTACTGACCCATTGATCGCTGCTATATACAAAAGTCTGAAAATCTGTCTGTTGGTGGTAGTGCGATTCATTGTTTTCACAGCCAGTGGGGTCTGATCGCGCTTCAAATCGCATTGTACGGGATAGCTCAAAAATCAGTAGTAAACTTTTTGGCGGTCACTGCAGACTTGAACGCCTAGCCTGCCCCCTGCAGATAGCCATGAAATGCGGCTTGCCATTTGTACTTGTGACCAAATTCGCCGCGATCAGCGCATATATAAAATCACCTAGTCGTCTTAAGCCCAATACGTACTTTCACCGGAGCACAACATTAATTTGTAATTGAATGACTAGGCTTGGTGCAAGAGGGGCGTAAGTGACTTTTTCGGGCAAATTTTTTTTCCTTCAAAAGTGCCTGAATTTTTGCATGTACTTTTCAATTTAGTAGAAAAACATTCTTCTGTATCTTTTTTTGGCTGAAATACTCTCGTTCCGCTTTGTTGCGTTCATTGTGCACGCTTCGATATTTTGACTTCGTTTTTCTCAGCTCACTGAGAAGCAAAGTGCAAACCAGCCGAAAAAAATACAAGGGAATGTTTTAACACTTAATTGAAAAGCACATGCAAAAATTCAGGCACTTTTGAAGGAAAAAATTACCCGAAAAAGTCACTTACGACCGTCTTGCACCAAGCCATTCAATTATTGCTTTGTAGAAAATTTAAACTTGCGCAAATAGAACGGTGAGTGTCGTAAAACCAAATCCAAAGTAGTCTCTCCAGCCAATCATAAAGGGCACAGACAATACAATGAACCAATCAAAACTCGAAGTAATAACATGTAGCTGAAGCATTTCGACTCTAAAGTAAAACCCGCTCTAAAAGAAAACTCGTAAAATATTATGATAATGGTAATGTAGCATAGATCCTTCCAAGAAAACCGACCAATGCAATCATAGTTAGAGGGAAACTTACTATGATGCAACCAACCAATTAGACCCAAGTTTTGTTCCAAGATCTTGTGTCAACTTGAACATGAATCTGAGAACTGCCAGTTTTACCAGTTTTACTCCCCTTGGAGTCATAGTTTAATTCCTCTATATCTTCAGCTAAGAGAGAGTGAAAAATAACAAAAAAAACTTATACGAAATTCCCACATATCGGCCTTATTGCTAAAGAGGTCAAAATGTTATATTACAGATTCCTTTCAAGCCTGGAGGGTTTGAAAAAAGTCACGCTATCGTCCGCGCTCGACTTCAGCACGACTGCAGCTCGTCGTTTCAATCAGCATCGGGCCAGAGTCAGATAGCACGACGAGCTCGGTCGCGCTATCCGACTTGTCCCGAACATACTGCATTTGTTCCGAGCATGCCCATGAACTCAATGACTCTATGTGACCCTCTGAATTTTTCACTTATCAGAATGCAAAGCTGCTGGAAGAGAAAAGTGCGATTTTTAAATAACGTCATACTGTCGGTATAAATAGGGGGATCTAGAAATAGAAAATCCTATGTGACATGGACAGACTTTACTTTCTTTTTCATCCTCCAAGGAAAGGCATCCACGCAACTCGCGTGTTGACATTATCCACGTTCGAGCCGGGTGTCATGTCTAGAATAACCACGAGATGGATTACTTTGGGAATTTAAAGGCTAATGTGGGGGATTAATTCGTTTATCCTTCAATCAGCTCCATCCTCTCAACTTATTTCCATTAACGTTTTTTAATATTGAGCAGAATGAAACTCACACCCTGCTAGCGGTTGGCTTCTCCTCTTTCGGCGTGGGAGAAACCAACTGCGGGCACGATAAATGAAACTTGTACAAAAGTTCTGAAATCGTATGCGGATTATGTTGCTCAGAAATACACCACAGTTGACAGTTCAAGTGATCTCAAATGAAACATAAATATTCAAAACTGTTTCAGGTCATCAGTAAAAGAGATCAGTTAACAAAACCAACCTTGTTTCGACGAGTTTTGTCTAAAATAAACTACCCCCAATGATGCCATTTGCTTCTTTGTTTCGCATTAAGTTACGCTCGATTTCGCCGGTTCACAAGTGGCGGTGTTTCTTCATGTTTTGGGTCTGATAATAGAAATTCATCCATTTAAGCCTCTGCTGTGTAACAAGGCAACAACTAGTAGTAAAAAAACTGTGTTAAATTGGAGAAGTGGTGAATTAGTCGTGTGAAATTTGTAATGGTGCGGTAGTCTACACGGATGGCAAAACTCATGAATTATAAAATAGCTGCGGCAGATTAAATGTTCGCATCTTGCAGTGGCTCGGCGGCGTTTCTTTTTCAAGTTTTATCAGCTCCCGTATCGAATCAAACTGAATTACCATAACCTTAATCACGTCTGAAAAATACCCGCAAAATTTCTTTTCTATTAAGTGTAGTCGCGATAATTCTGTGTCTGGTTTGGGCTCAATAAAGTTTCACGATATTTTTCCTTTAATAGTGAATATGGATGAGAAAGTACTTTTACCTCCTTTTATTTAAAGGCAAATGAAAGGTCCCATTGTCTAACATATATATATTCCACTTGGGATTAGGGGAATAACTTTCGTCAATGCAAATAAAACTTAATTCAAGTCCCATTCATTTTGCCGTATTGTTTATTCAGGGTTTATTGAACGCCGTCAACTTTCGATCAACCTGCTACAAAGAATCATGAGTAAATAAGTATAAAAGACTTACCTGCCTCAGGTTCCGGTCGATAAATTTTCCTCCCGCACGGTGTGCTCGTTCCCAGTCTTCCACGAGTTGATTTCGGTCCCCGCAGTGTGAACAGCACTTCGATCAAAACAGAGATTCGCGGGCAGGCGAGCACAAAAGGAGCATGATTTTGTGCTGTGTGTTATATTGATATGGCCGATTCTTCTTCAGTAGTTTCAAGTGAAGTTCAGTCTTCAGTTACCAATGGGGAAGGACAGGTTGACGAGGAGAAAGAGGCGCTCGATGAAGAGACCAAGGTGAACTTACCGCGAAAATCGAGCGTTCTGAAAAAAGATGGGAGACCTTCGAAACGGTCCCTGCAAAAGTCAGTCTCGTTTATCGCCCGACCCGAGGACAAACGAATAATAAATGGTGAGATGCAGTGTGCTTTCCTTGGAGACAATTGCCATGTTAGTTCCTTGAAAGACGTAAATGATTAATTTGTCGTTTTTGTCCTGTAGCCGCGGACTGTTTGACCTTCATGCAGACTGGCTCAGAGCTCATGAAAATTCGCTCAAATTCTCGACAGTACCAGAGGTTCTTTTATTTAGACGAAGATCTTTCGGCTTTGCGCTGGCGGCCGTCTTCTAAGAAGCCCGACAAAGCGAGAAGTAAGTGTTCTTGTTTAGTCCTAATATATTTAATGTCCTGTCTGACATTATGAAAGCACTTTTTGGTCGAAGAGCTGTCATATGTTTTGTAACTTCTAATGAATCGTGCATTCAAGTTTGCGGGAAGTCCACAGAACGTATTGCTAGCAGTAGGCGATGCAGCAATTTTGTGGTATTTACAAAACATTACTTGCCATCCATTATACAGAAAGAAATTTAAATAGCTGTTAAGGTTATTTCAGCGTGAAATTCAACATTTAGACGAAGTTTTCCTGGAGGGAATATAAAGTCTTACAGCGACTCGTTTTTGCAGATAAGAGTACCGCTGCTTCGTACCCGAGGGATCAAATCCTAGCAGTCGAAAATGAAACTGTTTTAAACCTGTAAGACGTCACTTTGTATCAGGAAATGAGTTGCCAGTTAGTAAATGCTTCTGTTGCTAGATTTGTTGAATCACAAGCCAGTTAATATTTTTCTCGTCACCTTGCTGTGATGACAGCTTGCGTCTGTCGACCGTGACTAAAAATGGATTCGAATTCGAATTTTTTCCATTCTCCTTCATACAAGGAAGCTATTTTCGTTTGAGATCATAATTGAAGCCTCTTCGATGGAAGTATGAGTAAGGTAAACATAAATACGAATATGCTATTTCGATTAGTATTTCTTTATTAGTTTTTGTGTACTTGAAATTTTTCTCCAATTTTGCCTGTGGCACTAACCTTAAACATGTACATTTCCGCCATATCGATAAATATTATCGTTTAATCGAGAGCGTGGCCTCTCGAAATTCAAAGACTCTTTCTTCCGGATAAAAAGCTATTATAAAAGAAACAAGTTAGAAGTTAATAATTTTAGCAAAGATCGGTTAATATTTAAACCAGCTGTACTATGTGGCAGACATTCGAGCCGGGCTGATCAAGGCTTTGTGTATATTCTGTAAATATTCTACTAGCGCACATGTTGAGAGTAATTTTTATTGGAGGCCATCTCTTAGCTATAATCTTGTTTTACAAATGGAAACTAACCTACTCTGTTTGACAAAAGCATTTCTTGGATGTACATTTTTTTGTACTCTCTCAGATCTCATATATGCACATGAAGCACTTTAGTGAAGGAATACTTCTTAGTTAAAAGTTTTAAATTTGATTCTGTAATTGTGTATGATGTGAAGGTTTGCAATGCACATTCACTTTCAGATAATATCCAACGTTATTGTTTAGCACCATATGCCATTAAAGTATAGTCTTCTCCCCAAAAAACGGCTGCGGAGGAGACTAATTAAAGTATATAAAAGATCAATTATTGTGGTGCTTACTCGTGGGGTGACTTCTAAACTACCAATTCCAGAAAATCAATTAGAACAAATAAAAAATCATTAACCAAATGGTTTCATTTAAGGGGAATTAAGCAGCTTGTAAGAATTTATTTGTTGCCATACTGTACAGTCAGGCTTTTTGTTGAAAAGAGGCGTCAAAATATCCTAGTTTAACGCTATCTCTTCCCTAGTGCTAAACAGAGTATGCCGTTTTATCCTGCAATTTAATAGAACCAAATAAGTAATATAGTCTTGAAATTAATCAGGCAAGTAATTTCTAAATCGAATGAACCCTCAGTATGGGGTTCATTTGAATGTATGAGCTCGATTACATTCTGAATTGTATGACTTGAAGTCCAGAATTTTACTGAATTAATCATATCAATAGCAAACTTGGAGAATAAGAAGTCTTAAAAAGTTAGGAGGATTTTCAAACAGTAGTGAAAACAATGAAAAGGAAGTTATTAAAGCACAAGCGATTGCCAAGCTAATAATGTGTGTGTCCAATTGCCAAAAATTTTATTGGATACCTGTGTTAATTTAGTTACCTATGTCATTCATCTGTCCATTACATGAAAAATAAGAGTGACAGGAACCAATCAGAATTAAGAATTTTGTGATAGATCCATTTTAAAATTGAAAATTAAATATAGCAGAACCTTGCTGTATCTCAAACTTGGTCAATCTTGGTCAATCTTGAAGTCATTGCTATCTCAAATTGAAATCATTTTCTGAGTTACATGTACATGTACATGTACGTGTATAAAATTCAGTCACTCTCTATATGCCATCTCAAACTCCCAACATCTCGAAGTGTTTTAAATTTTACTTCGGAGTTCTAGACGTTGCCGTTCAACTATAACAGGTGTAGAGATACCAGTGAAATTTCACTCATACAATGTAGGAAAAAAATATAGAGAGAGGATATTGCCAAATATAAAAGTTATCTTTGAGTGTTCAAGAATATTTCACTGGTCACTCAGTGCAGCAAATAAGTGGAATATTTTTTGACCCGAAAAGAGAAATTTTCTTTCTCCAAGTGGCCATGTAATGTTCCATATATAAACACCAGCGAGTTCTCATTTATCATTTCACTTTCACTGCAAAACACTGTCTTAGTTGTTTTATTACGATTTGACAGAACGCTTGGAAAGTTGCCAAAAATTCTTACTGGCAAAACGTTGCAAGTGGATTAAAAAGTTAACTTCGAGTCCTGACATGAGTGAATGGTGGGATTCAGGCAGTGTTTAACAGCAAACGTGTACCTCAGCTAGGAGAATAAAAGTAATGCGTGAATGATGTGTGCTAATAATATTATTAAATATAAAATTTACCTAATGATGTAACCAGTAAATTAAGTCACCTCGTAAATGTGGCCCAATCAGTCATTTTCTGAACATACATGTACACTCTGTATGCCTTCAAATTTCTGAAGGCTCTTGCAGATCCCTCTGAATGATTTGATGATGCTTTGACTACTGGATGTGGAGTTATTCTGTATTGCCATGGTACATGTAACAATCAGCAGACTAAAATTCATTGCATATATGAAAGTGCCAAATATATTATTGGAGCATGCCCATTCAGCCTTGATTAATACTTGCCCTATTATGATGGTGTTGAATAGTTATTTGTTTAATATTATTATTATACACTGAACTCTCTAACTCTTTTCTGATTGGCTGAAAGCGTACAGTGAATTTTTGAAATCAGCGCCCATGACATCATAACTGCAGATTATACAATAATCATGTCAAGGACACTCAAGGTCACAGGTAATCATGTCATGTACATGTATGACCGCGGTGCATGATTTCAAACTGGTAATCATGTCAAGTTCACACGCTTTGTGTTGCTTGCTGTCAGTGAAGAAGCAAAAACATAACTTCAATTTTTTTTCATTCAATGTATAATAAAACAATTATTAGATTTGGTTTTTGTGATATCCAGAATAATCAAGGTCTCGGTAAGGGTTATCAGCCTCAGCCTTCAGCTTCGGCTGATATTACCCTTACCTCAACCTTGATTATTCTGGATATCACAAAAACCTGATCCAATAATTATTGTTTATTATCAGTAGATTGTGAGATGAGAACAATAAATTATGAGTGCAACTTCTTATGAAACATATTGGCTAGTTTTTGTTTTAATTAGTAAAAGACTGTCAGAAGTGTCGTAATGGAATGAATAAACATTTTGCTACCTTATTATGACATGTAATGCCTGTTACCATTACAAAAGACCTAGTAAGTATTACAAGTCCCATCTGAAAAGAAGTTGTAGCATGACTAGTTGAGTTAGATTTAATACCTGCTGCCTCAATAACCAGCTAACACCTCATCTGGGCAAGAGCAAAGCTACACTGTATGCTGCTCAACACTGAAACCTGATGGGCCCAGTTGTTTCAGTGTCCATAGGAGGCTGTAACCTTAGACGGGTCATGAAAACACGCCTACATGATGTTCAACCACAAGCTTACCTGGACATCGCATGTACTGGACATTGAGAAGTCTGAGCTTTGTGACCAAATTAGACTTGTTAAAATGATCGAGGTTCCTACCAACAAAGGTTTTGCAGGACTTCTACTTCAAAGTAATTTTGCCCTCTGTAAAGTATGGCTTAATCTTGTGGGGTTCTTGTTGTGACTGGGATCTATTCATTCCATAGAACGACTACACTGAAGGCCCTCTAGAATCGTCTTTAATTTTCCCAAAGATATGGCATCATGTGATGTGCTTGGATATGATCAGTGGCCTTCTATCTTCCTATTTTACAAGTTAGATATTTTCAAGCTCTTTCATAGAGCACTTATTAATGGCCTTCCTGAATTGTTATCCAAAGACATTTACACCAAACGTTATAACGATCATTCTTTACAGGGAAAACACTGCGTACTTATACCCAGGTTCTGTTTTATGAAACACTGTTAGTTTTAAAGAACACTGAGTGCCACAGCTAAAGCAGAGGAAACTGATACAACAATTGAAAATAAAATATTACTTCAAAGATTTTAAATTCAACATAGTGTCCGCCTCAACTGTACGGCATCATGACAACAGTTTTATTTACATTTGAAGGTTTCCACACATGCAAATATTGTAAAATGTATAAAATTATTAGGTCCTTATAAGGCCCATTTTTACTTATTACAACATTGTCGTTAGGTTTTTTTGTACACGACCCCACAAGCTTTTTGCTGTAGGATGTATCCTGTTAAAATCAAGGCTTTCTACTCTATTCTCTTTATTTTTGGAATAATTTGAGCATACAGTACAAGTATATTAAGGTAGTTTATGAATGAATGATGCTCAGTGTAACAACAATACATTTGTGTCGTTTTGGTGTGGTACATGTATAAGAATTCTCCAGAACAGCTACAATCTTGTGACTCTAAAACCTCGGCTAGTTTAAAGGGGCATTGTCACGCTATTTGGCAACTTTATGAAAAGCTACAGTGTAGAAGGTGTCTTTGCATCAATTGAATTCCAAAACTAATGATCTAGTTTTACATACATACCTACATATACTTTATTTTACCTCAACTTTGGAGTAGCTAAAGATAAGCTAGTATCTTGGAGTTACTGACAAGTATAATTGTAAATACTACTAAAAATACATTCTAAAATTTAACTATAAAAAAGAGTCATACTGTAGAATTTTGCGCTTGAAATCAGGAAAGTCAGATGTTCTAAAAGAATCGAGAAGAGAGTTCCATAGTTTTGAAGCCAAGTATGGAAAGGAGTGAAGTCCACAAGTAGTTAAATTTTGTTACCAAAGACTATTCGAAGGT
The DNA here is from genome assembly GCA_019787425.1 of Platygyra sinensis. Taxonomy (NCBI): domain Eukaryota; kingdom Metazoa; phylum Cnidaria; class Anthozoa; order Scleractinia; family Merulinidae; genus Platygyra; species Platygyra sinensis. The sequence goes on along the minus strand of JAHPZR010049457.1, from coordinate 15,530 downwards.
ACTGAAACTGTTTCCTGTTGCCTGTCGCTATGGATGGAAATGGATTGAAATTTGAAAAATTGGCCAATATTTTTCAAATTTTGATGCTACATGTTCCAAAAATCCTCAAGAAATTTATTATGGTTAACCTTCTCTGATAAATTCGTTTGATATCTTCGTCGAAGCTGTACAGAAGCATTTTGTTTATAAGTCTCAAAGTAATGATTTTAGCACAGAATTGACCTAAAACAGCAAAATCCTCGTGACGCTGCTCCTTTAAATGCAAAATTGCAGCATGGAAAACAGTTTTTCACAAAAGAAAATTGAATGACTGCTAATATAAAAGTAAGGTGATGTTTAACTCCTAATTAATATTGCATAATATTATGTTATGTCAAGCAGTTGAACTTGTAACCTAGTGACATACTTTATACATGTATTTATTGTTGGTAGTAAGACAAGAGTGTTTTACTGGAAGACACAGTCATACACAATGTATATCACTCATAAAATTCATACAAAAACTACATTTGGGACCTGAGTGGCATATTTCCATATCCTCACTGGTGAAGATAGTAATGGCATCATTTCCTGCTTTTTCACAGTTGTGTGTTGAAATAGTCAGTTTGTCTATAGCCACGGTGGCTTGAAGATATGAATTTTCATTTCATACTCATATTAAAAACGATATTTCACTCAGTTGCTGCGCTCCTTTGCAAATTGTTGTTTCTACCCCTCAAAACCAAAATTCTTGTCTTTGCACTGTCAAGTAATTTATCCTCTATGTATTAATTCTATTCATCATTCTGTACTCTATTCACCCATTACAAGTGCTTTTGTGTTTATTCTCTGAAATACAATGCTGAGGTCTTTTTCCAATTTGCAGCATAGTCGCCATTCATGTTTAAATTTTCAATATGTCAAAGGATTGCACCTGCCAATTGCAAGAAATTACCACCTGCGTTAAAGTTTCCTCATATATAATTCATTGCAAGCAGAAAGTTTTCAATTTTATTGTTGCATTCAAACCCATTTGAGAAATTTATAACACTGTGGCAGAATTTACCATATTTAAGTATTCTATTCTTTGCCATTAAATCGCCTGGAAATCGACTCTGGCTATGTTTACCCTTGCAACTATTCTCTGATTCTCAAATTATTTGTTTCGTCTTTTTGCATTATCCATTATTTTGCCCTCTGAAAATACTTACAATACCTAATTTTCAATTGAAGTGGTACAAATTAAAATTGTGCTTAGAAAGCAAACCAGTACTTTTTAACAGGCCAGTGCAGTTACCCTGAAGCTTTTCAATTTCGTATTAAATGGGAAATTGCTTTTAAAATTATTATTTTTTGGTAACTTACAAATGTAGTTTGGAACTACATGTACAAAGGATTATAGATCACTTCAGCTCGGTGATTTGATTTATTTTTTCCCATTTCTTGGTCAGTTGAAGAACTTTCCACTCTATTAAACTTAAAAACGGCTCAAAAGTGTCACCATAACTGTTGGGAATTCCTTATTAACGCTTTGCCTTCACTTTGTTTTTGGGAACCTTTGCAATGAAATATTTTTTCTCAAGATGGTGTCCTTAGACTGTTCATACTGTACATGTACCCTTTATTTTCTCGTATTTTTATTTGATTGTTGAATGTGCTGATAGAATATGCAAGAGAACTAAACAAGAGTGCAAATTGTAGGACTTGACAGGGTAGGGGGTGGGGACCAAGAAAAATAGAGGGGCTGTAGTGATCTTAAAAAAAGTGAATTACCTGTTTCTCCAGATGGGAAAATCTGCTTTCAATATCGGTATCAGCCAATCAAATTCATGAATTTGCTAGTTCCAGTCCTTGTGAGACAGGAGCATATAATAACATGCTGTACTAAATTGTTCTGCGATAAAATAATTTCAAGTAGAGTTGCAATGTTCGGCAGATTTTACTTACAATGTAGATATTGTAAAAGTTATATCTGGTTGAGGCACACCCCACCCCCTTGCCCTCCACTATGTATGGCTATAGATCAGCCACTAGGCTGTTTGTAACATTATATTCGACTTTGTCCAATTTCTGCGAGAAAGAGTAGTTGTTGTTGTTGTTGCTTCAAGGTTTGAGAAATCGTTTGGAATTTCAGCAGAACTCGGTCAATTGACCATTTGTTATCATTATTTTTTTCAGTTCTTATTGACACAGTGAAAGAGATCCGCTGTGGAAAAAACACAGATGTCTTCCGCGAGATGGACAGAGATGATTTTCAAGAAGACTGTGCATTTTCTATTATTTACAGTGACAGTTATGAGACATTAAATCTTGTTGCGTACTCGCCAGACGAGGCAAATATTTGGGTGACTGGTCTGAGGTGCCTTTTGGATTCAGATAAAGGTAAAAATTGTGACATTACTCGGGGTGTAAATTGTTGTGCTAGTCGAGAATTATCGGTTCAGTTATGTCAAATTAACTTCTCGTCTAGTGAAGGCGAATGCATACATGTACATGTGTACATGTAAAAATGTGCAGTATGTGATTAACATGATAATTGTTTTCTGTTTTTTTTCTTTTTTTGCTATGAAATTGATGATTGATTGAAATCAGTTAATAAATTCCTGAGAAGTCTCATAGATGGAATTCACCATTACTCAACTATAAGACCTCAAGATGGAAAAAATTTAACTGACGAGTGCTTGTAAACAGCTGCAAATTGCAAATCACAATTTAGTTCCCAAAGTGTGAAAATGCTCGTTACTGTTGTGTACATAGATACAGTAATTAACGAGACAACATTTTTTGGTGGTCTTTGACTACATCAGCCATTTCCTCATAGAATTCTTGAGCTCGTGGTCTATTTTTGTTAACTTGTAGTCCTACTCATAGATTTATGTACAGGTTTTCACAAAAATATATGTATGTTAAGGCCACTTAGTTTATAAATAACATAATTTTTGTCATTCAATTAACAGCCTGCAGTCCTGTGGAAAACAGACAACAGATGCGTGATAGATATCCTTTTAAGTGCATTTTGGACACTTCAGTAAAGTGAAAAAAACTGGAAAG
>JAHPZR010049457.1:0-5000 GCA_019787425.1 Platygyra sinensis | reverse complement strand
TGCACTAATATACATTCACATGTTCCTTGTTAGAGACATTTGTATGGCTGCATGAGATGAGCTGCCAGGAAACTTTGCTTTTATTCCACATAAATTTCAAGAATCGTACAGTTTGGTTCAAAAGCTCTTATTATTCTTTCAGGTTTTACGCAATATTTATTAGAAGAAGACTGTCACATCTTTGACAGTGAGCATAGAACAGTTTGTCAAGACATGTCGCATCCACTTTCACATTACTTCATTGCGTCTTCACACAATACGTAAGTACAGTGTCCCAGCCTGCTATTTACAGACTAAGCGTGGGTTTCTTTAAGAAAATCAAAGATTGGATTCTTAAATCCGAAGGAATCCCAAAATTGATTTTGCGTTTCTTTGCTAGACAGATCAATCCAAGATGTTTCGGATCATGTTGCGCCAAAGGAACCGAAGAATTCACTCTGGAAGTGTCTTCTTCGGTTCCTTTGATGCAACATGCATGATTCGAAAGATCTTGGATTGATCTGTTTACATGTAGTAAAGAAGCGCAAAATCCATATTCGGATTCTTTTGAATTTAAACATCCAATCTTGGATTTCTTAAAGGAACGCACCCTAAGTTGTAGCCTCGGTGTTAAGTGGACTTACCTTTTGGAACATCAGTTATGAATCAAAACATTGTTTTATGACGAATAGGGAAGTTCCAGCGATTGACCGTGATGGAAACAAAACATACAGATAAACAAAATGCTTTGACTGCTTGATTTAACTGACTGGGCTACCTGACTGGCTGACTGACTAACACAATACGGTTGAAGCTTCTGTTCAGTAATTACTGGGATTGTGTTTAAGAAGGAAGAAGCTGCAGTATTCTGCTGCATGTTATTTGGTTTGTAGATAGCATGGACCGCTAAGAAAAGTCAGAAACGACGGAGCAAGTTAGAACTGTTCGCCAGAGCGAGAACACGCGCGCGATGTAGACACGTGACGTACCCTTCGTCACGCGTGACACACCATTCCAACTTACACCCTACTGTTACTCGTGCGCTGGTTACAAGAGCTAAAGCAGTTGTGGTGGGAAAAGTGAACCACGCGCGGCGCAGCGACGCAGAAGGGAAAAGCGGGGGGCCCGGGGCTTACTCGTCCTTCAAGTCCTCCTTTGGTCAGGTTTGGTTCCTGACAGATTGATTTTGTTTGATTTCTTTGTAGATACTTATTAGAAAATCAACTCAGTGGTCCGTCCAGTGTAGGAGCTTATATCGATGCACTAAAAAAAGGCTGTAAATGTGTAGAATGTAAGTTTGAATTTTCTGGGATAAAATTAAAAGATCCAATTTACCTTTCTTTTGACGTTGATTTCCTTGGCTTAGATTATTGTTTGGAGTTTAGAATTTATGAATTTGTAAATAACAGCTGAAAGAAAAATGCATCGAATTTTGTAGGATAATTTTAACATCACTAGAACAGCTGTGCTTTGAAACTTGATTAATTCTGACATGGGATCGAACCCTGTTACCTTAATGCATAAACATTCGCTGTTGGTGCTATGTTTGTCGCGCGTAAAGGTTACATCTCTTGTTCGCGCGTGTAAACCATTTCAGAACAATTCCGTCCTCTAATTTAAGCGTTATATCGTCAGAGTTTTCCATCTTACGACAAAAATTGCACTCTACTGTATGTATTCGTGCTCTGATACAAAACCTGTGATCATTTTATAACGTTTCATAGAATCCTCAAATTAAAGTTGGTTGCAACACAAGTCGGATACAAATCGCGGCATAAATCGCATTAACGCTTATGTAAACGAGTTTTGTGCACGTTCGCACCTTGCAACTACTCATTTACCCGCGCGTAGCACGCACGCTCGTAACGCGCATCCGCGCAGTATACACACACGTATCGTTTTCCTGATTCACTACGCGCGCAACAATCTAAGCAAAACACGGGACTGCTTATATATCAATTCATACGGCCATTTATAATCAATCGTGTTGGACTAGAAGTGTTTTAGGTACTCAGTATTAATGCAGTTGTGATTATATTTTTGTTTCAGTGGATTGTTGGGATGGCAGCGATGATGATCCTGTCATCTATCACGGCCACACTCTCACCTCAAAGATTCTCTTTCGTGATGTTTTAGAAGCTATAGATGAACATGCATTCACAATATCTCCGTAAGTACATGATGCTTCCAAGCTTCCAAGCTTCCAAGCTTCCCGGGATGGGAAGAGTTTTGTATGTTACTGAAAGAGCTTCGTTGAAAACAGTGCTTTGGCTCCATATAGAGTGTACCGTGTCAAATTTTGACGGGTACCTACGGGCACCAACTGTCAAAAAACAAACTTGTTTTCTCTGGTTAGGCGAAGAAACAAAGCACAATTGGCTCTTCCGCCTCGCTTGTCTGCTAATATGTAAATACAAGGGACACAATCCAGTCAACCAATAAACCTCGAAGATAATACATGAACAAGAACAAGCGCGGGAAAGCGCCGCGTTTGATATTGAAATTGCCGATAACTGCAATCAAAGCTGTTGGCTTTCCTTCATAGAGATGTAGTTGTATTAATGACTGGGATGCTCTGTTCTCTATTTGCGTTGGTTTTAGAAGCAATTGGATTCATTTACGACTTGGTTTGTATCGTTTTTTTCAGATATCCACTTATATTATCCATAGAAAACCACTGTAGTGTTAAACAGCAGCAAGTTATGGCAAAGTATCTGAAAGAAATTTTACATGGTAAGCTTGGAAGATACTGAGATATTTGGTACTGCAAGCACTGTGACTGAAGGTTGTGTCAAAGTTATTCTGTTGTGGGCATTTAACAACTGCATCGCTAAAATGGAGGTTGGGTGCCTGAAGTATCCAGGGGCTTCCACTATTGGCAGCCAGCCCCTAGATTGAAATAATGCCCCCATGACTGGCACAGCAGCGCAACCCAGCCATGAGCCCCCACACCAAAGGAAAGGAAGAGGCACCCGTCACACTGACAAAAGCATCAGTGGAGAAAAACCTAGTGGGCCTAGGGGAAGGGCGGGAGGGGAAGAAAATGGCCAACAGAAACCCAGCACGAAGGGAAAACTGAACGCGCCAAGAAATCACATGATCGATGTAGCCAGCCACCGGGCATGCGCGTGCTACAGACCGCTGTCCTAGGCACCCAGGCGCTCTTGGTTGTTAACTCCTTTAAATTGTATTTAACTGCATTTAAAAGTCTAGTAAATAAATGTGTTACTGTCGCCTTTTGAAAACATTAATTGAAGTCTGCTGGCGCTTTGAGTTCAATTGGTGCGCATGTTGCATTTTCTTTCTCAAACTTTGGAAACAGTTGAGAAAATTCGAGATGTTTTTTTTGTAAACCAGCGCCGTAGGTATTTGTTTAGACATGATGGGGTTATCTATAAATCTTTTATAAAAATGCTACTCTATAATGTGCATTGATCTGTTACAACCATGTTTGCATAGCCCTGTGCAAAGACGATTACAAAACCAGCCAATCAAAGATCCTGTTCGAGGTTCAGAATTGTGTCCACACTTATTCAAAGTGCTCTGATTGACAGTTGGACAGTTTTGACCGTACGCATGTAACGATATGGTGTGTTATTTCCCTCGCTTTGTAGATAAACTTTATACAATTCAACCAGGAGAAAACGAGTCGTATCTTCCATCACCTGAAGCCCTCAGGAAGAAAGTTCTTGTTAAAGTAAGTGTTGTCAACTTATTTCCCTTATTAGAATTCTATCCTCGCATACCATTGCAAATGCTGCAACATAGCAGAGCTGTTTCGCACTCTTAACCACTAATGCTCTGTACCGTGGTGGCTGCAAAAGTCAGTTACACTTTTCAAACGTCAGTTCATTGTGCCCGTGATCTTACCAAAGTGCGGAGATTCATACTACGCTATACTATATGTACATGTATACTATTCTATATGTTGAGAAAGATTCGGAAATTGTTTACGAGTTCTTCCAAAACAAGTAGATTTTTCCCTAGTTTGCTCTCGATTCTATAAGTTTGTAATCTAACTGTTAAACAGAACTGTTAACTGTTAAGTAGAACTGTATGTGTGAAGGCCATGATCATGTTAAACTTCAGGTCCTGACATGTTGCCCTGCAGCAGTAATGCACGCACACTGAAAACTGCAGGCTCTGCCGCTCATTAAACTTTTGCAGGTGTCTTATGTCTTATGTCTTGTGTCTTAAAAAACAGTGTTCCAGTTCTGTGTAATAAATAGAATTGATGTTTTCCTTGTAATTGACAATGTACGTTTTTACGCCGTTCCAGAACAAGAAGCTTCCGTCAGATGTGAAGACAGACAGTGGTGAGGTCAGTGATGACGATGACGAGCAAGAAGATACCTTAGTCATGAATGGCGACTGTAAACTCGAGAGACAAAATAGCAAACAAGGAAGCATAAAACGGCAAATAGGCAAGGTAGGTTCACATTTGAAATCATTGCTCAGTTTGCAGAAAAAAGTCACTTTTTAATTACACACGACAGACAATCGCAGATATGTATCAAACTTAATCAGAAGCGAAAACATTGCCTGAAAAATTTCGAACTTGACCTGTGCAATACTGACCGGTACAGTGCTCTACCAACTGAGTTATTACGCCAATTAGGATCTGATCACTTTGCGAGTTCATAATATAGCGGTAGATGATGAAGAATACAAGTTAAATAGTGAAATATCGTATATCTGAACTCAGGACTCGAAATTAACGCTTCAGCTTGCAGACTCGCAAAATGCGAGTGAGACAAATATTCGCTGGCAAACGTTACTTCACGAGTTAAAATCAAACATGCACTTGAAAAGATTTACTGAGTGGTCTCACCACTTGACTAGTGGAAAAAACTCTCTAGCAATTCTTTGCAAGTGGATTAGTTAACTTAGCAGCTGTGAAAGAAACTGGCTTTGAGAATAGACGTACACAACGTCTCCAAGTTGCCCGAAAGTCGACCACGAAAGTCTCTATTTTCTGGTGTGTAAAGCTTTGGGGTTCCTTGTTACAGCGGTAACTAATT
>JAHPZR010049456.1:0-16113 GCA_019787425.1 Platygyra sinensis | reverse complement strand
CTATGGGATACAATTACCTGCTCAGACAGACACAGGGACTGTCTAACAACTTATGATATGGACCGAATGGTCAAATTTTGAAGACACGATTTCCTGGCCTTCTTACCGCGGCCACACATTATACCACACCTCACTTACCTTTCTCATTGTTGGCTTTATCTTGAAGAAACTCTGTGTTAAGACGATTATGAGGAGGGTCAAACTACAAGAAACAACCAACAGAGATTTCCGTGTGTCAGCGATCACTTAAAATGAATTGAAGGACAGAAACGATGGGAACTTTTCTGATCATGTCACTGGGAGGGGGAAGTCAGCAAAAAATAGTGGTCAAGCTATTGAGTGATGTGGATTCAAATATACTGTGTAACGTGGCCCAAGGGCATAAAAGTCAAACTTAATTGACCAGGAGAAAATGGAACTCAAAATGAAGTTAACGGGATTAAAGTATTGGCCATTATGCTTCGCGTGCCTCTGTTGTTGTTTTGGTTTTCACGGAAGCGAGGCGTCTATTGTTTATGAGTTCAATTCTGGCGGCAAACAAAAGCCTCAGAATTTTTAACAACACAAAAATGTCCGCCATTTTGAGATCGCAGCGTGCAATGCTTAAAGGGCAATATTGGGTCTTTAAATCGGCCAAAACAGGAACAATAAAAGATCAAATCAATAGAACACTTCAGTGTCGACCAAGATTGAGGCTAATCCATTTTGTTGTTATTGAGGTTGTTGTTGTTGTTGTTGTTGTTGTTGTTGTTGTTCATTACCCGCTTCACCATCGACTCTATATACGCGGAAAAAAGAAATACAAAGAACTCTTTATGTCAACATTTGTTAATCGGGGTCCAAAGCACATGTAGTTTCCAGCAGGTTGATTTTGTCGAATCATTAGAACTCTCTATCAATTGATGCCACACTCATCGTATCAAAAAACGTTAATATAGTGGACATAATTTTTTTTAAACTTTTCCAAACGTTGCGTGTTATCGTGCTTATCAAAACTGACTTGATAATACAAAAATATCACCGTGCAGCTTTTGAATTAGAAGCCCCTACAGCTGTAATTAAGGGTGCTTTAAGCAGGTCACACTGTTGCTACGGCAACCTATTATGTCACAAAAATAATAAAAACGGGTACACCAGTCAATGGGCAGTGTTTTGATACCATGAATGTGGCATGAAGTGATGAGCAGTCGTTATAAGAACAACAACAATATATTAAGGTATCATGGTAGGTGGATTGACAGTGTTTGGAAATCGCGCTCTTACGCTGACGCTTTGAAAGAAAACCCCATCAACATATACATTTTCTGAAAGCTTAATAGTTATAGAATACAATCATATGTTTGAAATTTTCTAAAAAGTCATTTCGCAGTGATATAAAAAGAAATACCCAGAAACACTGCTTTGCTTAAACTGGTTCGCTTCCGCGCGTGAATCATCGGAGCGGTGCGATTAACATCGGAAATGTTTTCTCAAATATCAGCCTCAAAAAGGGTGTCGGCGATTTTCCAGATGTGGTTTGGTTTTTTTTTTACACCCTCCTAAAGTTTGATGTTCTGAACGCGGGTGTTTCCTTCCACTAAAGAGGCCATAACTCTGAAACGGAAGCGAAATTAAACAAAGCCCGACACCCTTTTTCGAAGGAGGTAATACGGAACATACCTGCCGATTTTCAACCAATTCCGTTGGAAGACACGCGTAAACGAACTAAAAATGTTCATTCTTATATTCAGTTTTGTTTTATCGAGAAAAAGACGAAAAACCTTTTGCAAGATCGGTATGATTAGGTGTTAAAAATCCCCTCCGCGCTGACAGATGTCGGCATGGGTCAGTTTACCAAAACAATGGGTCATGACAACTTGAAATAAACAGACGTCTACGTTGCAGTGAAATCGTCTGAGAAGCGAAAAACTACTTAGGTTAAAACAGGTTTGTATTTAAACTGCCGTGATTACTTCGTCGACGGCAGTGGTATTATGTTGTTCGAGTTTAGACTTCTTCGTTCTCCAGACATTTTATGAAACCATATATGCCTCGTGAAGCCAAAAAGAGGAAATTTCGAGGTCTATATCGTCTACATCTACATCTGCGCTTGACTCGATCTCTTGCTGTGGAAGTTTCGGAATCGCGTCCGTTCTACAGCAATTTCGTGCGACTAGCACTTGTTGTATTTTGACCTTCAGCTTCATTGGCGGGATTTGTGTCCTCGAGTTCCTTCAACCATTCTTCTAAGTTTAAAATAATGCGACCCACAGTCGCTCAGATCAGGAGCCAAAGATCTTGTTCGACGCTGAACTTGCTGGTTCCACCAGATCTTCGCCTCTTCGGCTTCTTCGGAGACGAAAATGGGGAAGAAGTTTTCTTGCGAGTTTTTGTCCCGACATAAAGACAATTTGACAAGAACGAAAGCTTGACTTGCGATGAAACAACCAGATCGAGAACGGTTCGCGTGCGCAAATAAAGTATCACACCGCAATTCGCATTACAAGTGACAACTGGCGGTGAATTTTAATTAGAGCTGTCAACGCGCCGTAAGAGATTTAATGATATTCAAAACAGTTTTTCTCTTTATCGTAACTAGTAATAGTTATCACTAAAGCTGCCCCCGCTTTCTTTTATTTCTGCTCATTGAAACAATAATATTGAACGTTATTGTTCAAGTCAGATACTAAAAAAAAAACAATTGTCTTGATATGAACTCTTTTTTATATAAGAATATATTTTGACGTGACATCTTGGCCTCGCTACGAAAGTGGTGTCCAGAGCACATGCACAATGTGCTGAACGCGATCCAGATCCAGAAACCAAACACTTGTACTTGATAGCCTAATAAATAACATCCTTAGAAAAGAAAAGAGTGTACGAGCAAACGTATCTCGAAAGCACAACAGAAGTGAAATGTAAACAAAAGTATCGCGTTATAGTGCCATATATGCAAATTAGAGTCAAGCTTTTTGTCCTCAATGAAAACGCCGCAAAACATTTACATTCGGATCCCTGCCGTAAGATTACTCAGTGAAAATAAGCTATCCAAATAAACGAGATGCCAAAGGAATATTTCAAACTTTATTCCTCCAGAGCTAACATTTAAGAGAACCTAAAACATATCTTGCAATATCAAGAGAAAAAAACTGGCAAAAAAAACAGAGGTGTCAAACTCTGCAAATTACAAGCGGATAACAGCGGAAGCCACACAGAAATATGACCTCTAACGGCTTTACTCTGACGAAATGTCTCCCTGAAAACACAGGATTAGTGCTTAGCGAAATATTCAAAGATCCTCCGATCGTACCATACAAAAGGGGCAAAACTTCCTAAGCGGCTACTACACGTGAATGGGAGTCGCGCAGGCCTGTCACCTTATTGTTATCCTTGGGTAATTCTGACGATCGGAAAGTACTATACTGATTTAGCTATTTAGTCGCAAATGAACCACACTGGCCTCGAATTTCGATCTAGTATACTTCAGAACTCTCTGAGCTGTTTTCCCCCCAAAATCCATCTTCAGGATCTCTGAAAGCGTTTTCAATTTGTTTTAGGTCATAATCTCGGCCATTTCGAAGCGAACTTATTTGATCGCGCTGAATAGTAATGGAGGCCGGCAAATACAAACGCTTTTCAGGGACGCTTGAACTCGAGATCCAAACCAAGGACAAAGCTCGTGGCAAAGACGCCGATCCCGCAAGTCCTCTCGCCCGTGTCCCTTTGCTGGCCTCCCATGAGCGTTTGCGGGAAAAACGTCGATACCTTGCGGGCGTGCAAGCGATCAAATCGAGATTTTTTGCGGCTATATACCGGAAATACCTACATTCTCTCTTCTTCTCTCTCTATTACGCGGGGAGTCCTAAGGTGCCTCCTCGGGTTTTTGGCCCTCTGGGGCCAAAAACCCTGCGGGGGCAAAAAGTAAAAAAGCTTTTTTCTCCATTCTTTCTGCAAATTATTTTTCTCAGTCTTCTCAATTTGAACAGCGAAAAAAAGATTTTTCGCATTTTTCTTAAAAATCCACCTACCATGATACCTTAAAAACTATCTCTTTCTGCCAGGCGGTAGCCTTTCTCTGCCGCGACTACGCACACAGGGCAGTGGTTCATTACACTTGTATTTTGTATTTAGCCTGGATTTTGCGTAGTCTTCTGCGCATGCGCAATTTTGCCCTTACTGCTAACCCGCATGTTACCTTGGCATTTAGAAAAATACATCCTTGTGCTATGGCCTCAAGGGGTGCCGGTCCTTCATATGGGAACCCAAGACCTATGAAAACCTGAATTGAACGACAAAAAATATTGCAAACGTTACTTCTAACACTATTCTAGAATAAAAGACATAATCAGTCAAATTATTGTCTTATTCTGATTCATTCTTACTTATGATCTATCAAATGACAGAGACACAGATCGCGCGATTAAGATCTGTTTTGTTTTATTTTTTAATTTTATTTTATAAAACAAGTAGGTTGCATGATACCGTGTGTCTGCTTAGTAATAGATCATAGAAAGAAATGAAAATCTGGTAAGTACCATCAATGACACACTCGTGTGCCACTTTTTTTTCTTTTCCACATTCTGACGTCATCTGTGATTTAAGGAATGGACAATGTCTAGCGTGCGTCTATCCAAATCGGGATGCACGCGGATAGTTGGGAGAGTACGAGGGTAGCGTAAGAGATGCTCAAGGCGCAGCCGAGAGCATCTCTAGCTACCTGGATGGACGCACACTAGACATTGTCCATTGCTTTTATAACAAAGCAAGATACTTTTCACGCTGAAAGTCGCTTTTTCTGCACTGATCAAATTGCAAATTCTGCACGTGCCCGTGCACGTGCACGTGTTGCTTTCACGACTGGCAGCACTTTTCGCTACACGTGCACGTGCACGTGGACGTGTTGTTTTTACCGGTAGCACTTTCGCTTTGTTGATCTTTCGACGCTTCCAATGTTTCTGCAACCATTTCAGACATGTTTTCTAAATCGCCAAAGTCATCGAGAAACCCTAACTCAAATGTTGGATAATACTAGCCATTTGTAACAGCTAAAGTTAAGTTTTACTCGAAAAAAGTTGCCAGAAAAAACTTTTGCTGGCAAGAAATTTCACCGACAATTACGTCAGCCTGAACCATCTCTATGAACCATTCATTTCTTTTTCATAAAAAAATTAGCCAATCAGAGCGCGCGCTAGCATATAGCTATGTTATAACTTCTGCTCAACAGACGCAAGGCAACAACGATTTTATTTGTTGACTAATTACACAATGTCTATATTAATCACACCTTGGTTTCTTGTAAAAGTTTTTCCAAGTCAGGTTTACTGAGTATGCCATGTGCTATGACATAGCCAGGGACATTCTTTTTGATACTTTCCTCCTTAAAAGTTAGATATAAAAATATCGTTATTTGTACGTGAGCAAGAAACTAGTCCTTTGACGTGAGCTCGTATGTATGTGGTATCACAATGAAATAGCGAGTAACACATGTATGTAGCTATATTAAAATGCCACCTGAATCCGAATATAATAAGTTAATTTCGCTCCCAGGCTTGAAGGCTGCAAAGGCAACTAAGGCCCGGGTCAACGCCGTACTTCAAAACGTGAACAACGTCTAATGATCAACTTTGGGTCAAGCGCCGATCTTTAAACGAGTGGAACTAAACGCATAATCGAAGATCTTAAGGCACCATCTTGACTTTACCTAAAAATAACCACTGACCAACAAGACCGCTTTTGCTATTTGTTTGGGGTAGCAGTTTGGTCCGGTTCGACATTTGACTCAGACAGGCGTTAGAGATTTTAATTATTTCAGTCGACCCAAACTGTCATTAGGTGCAGCTCATGTGAAGAACGGCGCTTGACTCGGGCCTTAAGGCCACCAACTCATACCGATCGTAGACAACTAAACACTACATTGCGTCCGACCGTAAGAATGGGATCCTTGTACGTCAGACGTTTTTATGAGGTTTCGTGATAAGTATATCAAAAAGTATAGACACTTCACAGACAATTTAGATGAAGAAGTTGTTCACTGTCGATGAGCCGACAGCGCTGTCACATTTGTTTGTTTTATTTCCAGTCGGTTACTTGTTAGTCTGTTTATTTTTCATTTTTCAGATGATAAATCGAGCTCAATAAACATACAAGTACCTTTATTCCAAAGAATGTGCCGTGTATTTCCAAATATTTATGCAACGTGTCAAGATATTTCCTTTTTCCCTGCAACAAACATAAAAAAGGAAAAACATGCATCACCATGATAGACATCCCCGCCCCATTGAGAATAAGTATAATCGATGAATGAATGTGTATTTATATACCGCACATATCACATATCGTCTCAGGGCGGTTTGCAATTCATATTGAGCGAGATCGAACGTCAGCTTGTGAAGGCGCCCCTGGCTGCCGCTATCAGTTCATATTTGATCTCACTCGCCCACCCAACCAATGCATGAAATGTAGGATGAAACTTGAGATAGACCACGACACCGCGAACTATGTGCCCTACTCTTTTCGATAAGTGTGTGGGTTCTTTAACGTCCCCTGCTAACCATGTAACACTGAAGATGCGAGACGGACGGAGCCTACGGTTTACAGTCCTTATCCGAGAAGACTTGAATGTCTAACCATTTACAGATATAATTACAGAGGCAGCACATGCTCCTCAGTTGGTCCGGTCTGTGGCTCGAACCCTCGACCTCCCGCCCAGCAGACTGGCGCTCTACCAACTGAGCTAACCAGGCGGCGGTTAACTGAGCTAACCAGGCGGCGGCTATAAGTGTATAAGTATAAGTGTATGTTAAGCCAAAACAACGTCGACTGACAGCCCCGAGGAAAGACTCCCATATCAAAAGACCGCCCTGGGTTGCGCGTCGAAAACCTTGAATTTAACGCCTAAAAGATACCAGTCTGGGCTTGGTTTGAGCTTTGTTTTCTCCCTAAGAAATAACACTTTAAAAAAGGTGGTAAGGACCCCGCACTAGTAGACTTCAGTTCAGTTCAGTTCTCAGTTCTTTATTTTTCTACTACGAATTGTTTACAAACTGGACATGCCCGCAGGTAGCTGATGCTAATCTAGGTGGGTCATGTCAGACCGAACTCGAGAGACCAGCGAAAATCGAGCCTAACAACCGTCGACGGAGATAACAGCGTTTCTTTTATAGTCGAACTTCCCGTAAGGGCATACGGGAGGTGGTGGCTTATGAAAATCTAGACCATATTGGGACAAAATTTCTTCTCATTAGCATAGCTCTTTCGAGAAAGGTTGTCACACAAATGCGAAAACGCATACGTGACAATGTCGAAACGTTATAATCTGCAAGGGTGGTTTTACAGTAGCTAAATTAAAGCACAAGGTATTTCAGAGTTAGAGAAAGAAACAGCTCAATTTCGTGCATTCGTGCCTTTTCTTTCCTTCTAGCTAAACATCGTGAACCTCAACCAAGTACCGCCACTCTATCACAACCCATAACACCCATCGGCATTTTCGCGCACGCGTTTACGCTGCCGTGATACGACCTTTGTCAAAACAGCTGTATGGTAACTGCAGAGAGAAAATTTCAAACTTCTAGCTCTAAAAGTGGTCGCGGTCGCTTACGAGAGGTAGTCGCTTACAATAGGTTCCAAACACATGATTTGACTTGGAAACTTTTAGTCTCCTCCGCAGCCGGCTGCGGAGGAGACTACATGTAGGAAACTTTTAATATTTTGGAAAACTGGTCCCTTAGGATAGGCGGTCGCCTACGAAAGGTGGTCGCAACCCGAGGTTTGACTATGTTAAGTTCTCTTCGAGTGCACACTGAAATATACTTTAAGCGTTTTCTCATGAACGTCCTAAGTGAGACCAGTATCCTTGATTTATATCCCTAAGGGAGATGACGGGCATCTCCGGACTCTTTCATATGGGAGTCCTCTCCCCGAGGACTGAAAGATAGATCGAGAAAAGTTTTCAAATTTTCCTCCACAGTTGACTCAGTCAATTACTCTAAAGGTTAATAGCCTTATGTGTGATGACATCAGCCAAGAAAAAATCACATTAAGTCTCGCTTTGATGATGCAAAATGTAAATTTTATCATGAGCCAATTCCCAAAGCAGTCAAGATGAAAAGAATACCCACGTGAAAACAACACGGGGACAACGAAAGTTTGAGAAAACGTCGCACAAACGAGGCTTGCTGTGAATTTTGAGCATGTGACGTAATCGCGCATAAGATCTATTTTCATATTATTGTTACGGTGCTCTAGATAAAGAACTAGCGTCACGACCATACAATGTTATTAGAAATCTTTACCGCCCAAAACTCGACGTCTTTTCCATAGACTAGTCCAATCGGTTTCTTCTTTGGAGGTTTAATATCTTCTGGAACGGGTCCGCTGACCACAAAACCCAGGAACGAGTTATCTGGACTGTGGGCTGTGTGATGAACACAAAAGAGGGTCAGAGTGTTAAAAATAAGTACACTTGGTTAGGAAGAATGTAATATATGCAAGATCGAATATTCAAATGAACAAAGAACGAATAACAGAGCGAAAGAATATCCGAGCGAATGAACTAACTAACGCACGAACGAAAGAAAGAACGAAGAAACGAACGAACTAACGCACGGACGCACGCACGCACGCACGGACATACATAGACTAGATAGCCTACAAGAATTTGGTTTTATCAACTGAGTTGACAATGTGAATTGGCCACCGCAAAGAGATTCGAAAGCTGACGTTTCGAGCGCTAGCCCTTAGTCGGAGCGAATCGACAGTCATCAGCCCGGCAACAGCCCGGCTCTCCATTAGAAGAACGGACGAATGCGTGACCGTCAAAAGCTTTCCAGTACGAAGAATTAATGACCTGCGAGTTTCCGTAGAACGGAGGTAATATATACACGTAGGTCAATCTCGGTATATTAAAATTCAACGTGACAGTGAGGCCTCGAGGTCACAAACAAAAGAACTGAATAAACATGGCATTTAATTTCCTTTGTTTGTGTCCTGTATGCCTTGCTGCCAAGCTGAATTTTAACATATCGAAAATGGTCATTTGTAAAGCACTGGTTTCTCTGAGATTATTATTAAGTGAACTATGAGGTGTTTTAATTGTGTCCAGAGGAGCCTGTGAAGAGAGGTTCAAATCTAAATGAACACCAGTATTTACTTACGAAACATTGTGAATATTTGCCTCAGGTGTAGGTCAGCTTTTGCCCAAACTGACTTGCCACCAGGTACCGATCCCCGATATGCACCATAATTAAACTCCGGATCGGTTCCAAAAGAATCCAGAATCCTGATTCGACATCTAAACACAAGTACAAAAGACAACATGAAAAATTACGTGCACAAGAAATTCACGAAGACACGACTGATCATCGCAGTTCTACACACAACTTGGGCAGTTGTGAAATTGAAACCTGAAAAAAAGTTGGTCGTTTGTAATCCGTGTTAATCTTTTCCATCCTTAATCATCCTTGCTTCTTTATGGTTTATTAGTATTTCCTTGGTGTTTTTCTATCTTAGTAAAGTACTATTTTCAGGTTTCCTTTAATTAAAAGGTAATTTTGCTCGTGACCAGAGTGACTCAAAATGCCGTCGAGAGTGAGCTCTGTTAAGCTTGAAGTGAAATAGTTTAAGTTTTCGAACAAAGAGAATCCACTTTGCACACACATATCCACTAAACCTGACCTTATTTTGTGAGTCATTGCAGATCGACTTTTCAACGAGTTGACCTGCCTAGTACCTTACATTAATTCAGATTGCCAAGCTAGCACCGGAGACAGGTTGTTGATTATTGCAGCGGTTCGTGACGACCCGACGCAGCCGATCAAACGTCACGGGGGTCAGGTCGAGACATTCTCGTCCTCAGTGGCCGTGCTCCCTTTGGATAGCAGCAAGAATCGTGAACTCTGGCCTAATCTGATTTTTTGAGCATGCGCAGATTATCCGTTTCGTATTCTCAGCCAATCAGATTTGTCCAATGTTGGACCGGCCCGTTTCTCGAAGCTCCCGGTAATTACCGGGCCCATGTAAAAAAAAAACTGTTTTGTTTTCCATTAAGGATGAGAGTTTCTCAAGTTTTGAAAATGGTACAGTAAAGTTATTAGGTAAAGAAACAAAATGGGCTTCATTAGAGGTCAGAACACACCCTACTTTTCTTGAGAATTTGATTTCAAAATATGATTTCGGGCCCGTTAACTTACCGGGTCTTTCGAGAAACGGGACCCAGGGGTCACTATTTTGGCGCTGACCAAAAGGAGCGCGGCCTCTGGGGGCGAAAATGAGGTGGAGATTGCGCATTCAGCTTGCTAGACGCGTGGCCAGTTCACCAGATTCAGTGATTCTAACCTTTTAATGCAGTACACAAATCGAACACGAGTTCACACAGACAATTACCTGTATGGAGACATGTTGGGTGGAATGTTCATGTTCATGAAAGTTAATCCATTGTAATCGGTGTAGATTGCATCAAACTCCGGTGTGAACACATTCGCGCAAGACGCAACTTTCGGAACTGACAGGTGGCTGTAGAAAGAACGATTTAAAACATACACAGCTAGGAACATGAAGAAAACTAGGGGTCTATACGTGTTCAGTTACATGTATATCAACATGGATAGCGCCTGCAGGGTTTCTAAAGTAATCTCTATAATATTAGCATACACAGAGGTCCCCGTTACCATAATTTTTTTTTTCGCAATTCCGACGCTATTTCTTCCTAAAATTCTTGTTAGTGCCAGCCCCATCCCAGTTGACCGAGCGCTGGGAGAATGGTATCTAATGAAGTCACATCGGGAATAAAACTTAAAAAGTCTGTATGCTTCCAAGATAAAAGATTACAAAACGTACCTGCATGCTTTACATTCCATAAACTGCTCAGAAACTAGTCATTTCATGTTGTTCTCAGTTTCCAGAGGCACTGTTCCCATTGACGTTTTTGTCAATTGCCTTTGCCTTCGTACAGGTAGTTTAACCCTTTACCCCCTAAGGCGAACGGCAAATTTTTTCCTAAATCGGCAAATGAAGACACTCTGCCTGTGTACAACATAGCATTTGAAAGCCACTGATCAGCTTATTTAAGAACTGACATCAGCAGCTATGAAGGAGGTAAACAATTTTAAAGAAATTGCTTTGAAATGCAAAAATGAACTACTTAAAAAATGTATCAAAATTCTCAGATTCTGACGCAGGATTCGTCATTCCCGAAGTGACGTCACGACCATACTAGAATAGGCTTTTTGGAACTTTAAGCTATTAAAATACGGGAAGGGGAGGAGGGGGGGGGGGGGAATTGATCACTTCCTTGACCAACCATAAAGGTGAACAGAAGATACAAAAGGAGAACCTCAAAGTGTTTTGACAGAGGACTCAGCTAATATTGTTTAAAAAAAGTCCTTACTTCTTGTATGTGGTAGAATTAGCGGATATCGTCAAGTCATGGCCCAGGATGTATAAAGCAGCTAGCAAGTCACTCCATTGCACCATCTCCCCAAGAGGAGCGCCGTGATACGCCAGATTGAGCCAGTTGGGTTGAAAAGCATAGGTACCAAAGAAAACAAAAACCTAGTGAAAGTGGTTGAACCAAAAGGTTAACGATGTTTAATACTGTCTCGAACAAGGAAATGAAAACAGTTCAAGAAAGCAGAGGTTTACAGAAAGCCCATGGCAAATCCTTGAAAAATCACAGTTCATCTCACGCCGTGGCAGTCCACACAACGCCAGGGAATGTAAAACGGCATTTTCACTCCGAAAACGCATCATTTGTTTTTTTATGCACATTACGCCGAAGAAAACTGGAAACTAAACAATCACTGGTCATTTCAGTTTTCTTGTTTGAGGAAAACTCGGGCAGGGAAACGTTGAAACGACGCCATTTTCGAAAAGTTCCATTTTTAAAATGTTCACTGTCCACACTAAAATGAAAAGACGGCGTTTTCAAATTCCTCCAGACTGAACAGCGTTATCATAAAGCTGCGTTTTCGTGACGAATTAGTGTGGACGGAAGGCCTAACCGTAGAAATAAAGCTGCGCTTTCAAAGTTCTCCGGCGAAATGTGGGCAGAGTCTAGTTAGTGAAAATGATTGTACAAATAACGTACAAATAAATGCATGAACTGCATGTACAAAAATTGTGACATGTTCACGTTTGGCAATTTACTCACTAGAGAGGTTAAGCATGACGTTTACGGCAAGCGTCAAATGGCAAACGGCAAAAATGAAACTTTTGCCGTCTGTCTTCAGCTCTCTGTACAGTAGAATCAAAATATTTGTATTTGCAGTGAATAGTTAGATACACTTTTCTATTTTTGTACGATTTATTTGAGGATTACAAGAAAAGAATAGAAAATCAGAAGTGACCTTGCCGTTCGCCGTCTGCCGTAAACGTCATGCTTAAACTCACTACTGTAAGAAAAATATTAGCCTGTAATCAGGCCCTCGCCTTTAGTGGCACAAACAAAGCCGTCGGCTAAACGAAGCGGGCCGGTGAGAATCAGTTGCTAGGCCCCTTCCCTTGCTTCGCTTGTTGACTTATCTTTCACGACTTTGCTCATTCACTTTGCTCTTGTCACAACGCACGAGAACCCGCTCACAGGCTAAAAATCTGCAGGACTTGATAAGCAAAACATGACAATACTCTACAAGACACTGCAGTGTACCTTTTTGGCTCGATGTTGTCTACGGACAGCTCCTTCAGCTGCAAATTGTTTCGCCGCTGTTACCCAGTGGGGCCACATTCTTGTAATACGGTCGCGCATCCAACGTAGATTGAGCTTGTTTAAGGTGTTGATGAAGGTGCTATCCAACTTGAATCTCATTGTTGCTAACTGAGATGATAAAAATTGCTATTATAATTCATAACACCTTAAAAATGCATTTTAGGCAATTGAATAACAATTATAATCAATTCTGGGGAACAATGAACTCTTAATAAATACATGTCTGACCTTCCTCATGATGTGTGGCTTAGTAGCCAAGTTGATAAGATCTGACTTAAAGATATCATTTTTTTTACCATGAAAATATGGAAAATACAGCCAATTAGGATACAGAAAACCTGTTGTATATTTGACAGCATTATCCTGACCTTCTCATGTCTTCATCACCATGAGTGTGCCGCATTGATTCTGTTAGCCACTGCATTTTCTTTGGCGTGGTATAAAGTTGTTATGCAATATTTTCTCGTAGTACAGAGTACCGCTCGAAAGTGTTGCATAACTAGTAAGAATCTAGTTGTCTTGAAACAATGTGAGCAAAGAATTGCAACTCATTGCCTCATGTTGCATGTATTAAAAATGTTCAATAAATGTAGAAACAATAATTTGTAATTTGTCTTAATGTCAAATGCTCTTAGAAGATGCACAAAAGAATGGCATATTGAACTAACAGGGTACTTTGTTTGTGGCAAATTACGTTTTTCCATGCAAACCAAGTCATGCAAGATCAGAACTCTGACAAATACATGTACTGTACAGTACTGCACACAATAATTTTAACAAAATCTTTCATTGCTTTTTATCAAAATAATATTTAAAATGCAACTAATTTTCAAACCTTATACTCTCTAACTTTTGTAGTGTTCTTCTGCCGCCATGGTAGGACTGGACAAAAGGTCTCCACCTATGGAGCAATATAAGTTAATATTTACAGCTGTATGTTTGTTTTAGGGAAATCAAATGATTGTCATGATTGTCAATGGAAAGAACATTTTTGACAACACTGTATGGGAACTCCTTAGATTTTATAAGTGCCATTAAAAATAACTGACAGAGATACTACGCATGCTCTCATTGGACGATAGGTGTCTTGAGATGTAAACGACTCATGATGTTTTAGATACACCCATATTCTTAAGAATTTTGTTGTATATTCAACAATTTTAAGCAATTTATAGAGCACTTCGTCCATGCTCATTCCAAGCCTCATCTAAACACTTGGAGGTTGGGAGAATTTTCAAAAGTTTGCATAACTGTCTCCAATCCTCCAAACTATACCCTTGTGTTTAGATGAGGCTATGTACTAAGTGCATGTATTGTAAGAAAGGAAAGAGTGTTCTATATATATAGTTTTTTGGTTTAATTATTTGACATCTTTAATAACATCCAAGACAATTTTTTACACATACAACCTGTACCTCACTAAGGTAAATGAGGATGGAGCATATACTCGCAGGTTGAAGTTTGTGTGTTCTGACATAACAGTCTTTATTTGTTTCCCATAATTGCTGCATCCACTGAAAATAACAAGGGAAACAAGTTTATGTCAACTGTATTGTACATTATTTTGTACCTGCAGTACCTGAAGTCTGCAATCACCAGGATTTTTTCAAAGGCAGAATCATCAGAAAATACCATAATAATTTAGAAATTGACATAACTATATCTTTTATTAGTTCATTCAAACTTAACAATTCCCTTGCAGGAATGCAGTATACTTAAAGTATACTTTTAGTATACTTAGTATGTACTTTCCAAAAAGAAAGTACAGTTGAAGTATACTTCATTTATACTTAAAGAAGAAAAGTATAAATGAAGTACATTTTGTGAATGTACTTCATTTATACTTGAAATGTGAAAGTATACTTCAAGTATACCTCTTCTTTATTTAACATAGCTGGTAAGTGGCTGTTAAAGTAAAGTATACTTTAAGTATACTTGTTTGTGCCTGTAACACAAAGAATTATCTATTAGTAAATTAAGTAGGGATTGAATGATTGATACAAGTGTATGACAGTCAGGCAAGGTATGTTTGCTGTCTGTAAATGTGCCCACATCAGATGGAATCTTGACCTGCACAAACAGTTTCATTACTGGGTTTATTTCACATACAAATAGCATTGTCAATGGCACTAGCTGAAGAAGTACATCAACTATTTCTCTTACCCTTGCAAAAAGAATACCCGGAATGCTACTGGAATTTCAAGGATTCATATAGTTTAAAAGTGTCTAATTGCTGATTCCTTTTGAAAACCTGATGGTACAATATTATTATTATAAATACCAGCAATGTGGATACAAGCTAGGCCACAAATTATGTTTCATGTCTTCGTGCATTAGCTTCATCCTTCTCATGAAAAGGTAGATACTTTGAACCTCTGTAGTAGCAAAGTAGCTTGGGATAACTATGCACTAGCTTCTGCAAATGATTTTAGAATACTTTCCAGCATTTGGCAGGTCTCTACATTGTGTAAAGATCTCTAAAAAGGCAAGTACTTTTGCGGAATTCAAAGATGCCAGAAACGAGCCACCATCTTGGACTTTGAATGCTGGTAGACCCTGGGAACGAGTGCTATGACCCATAATGCAATGCTCTGAAAAGAGCGGGAAATTTTGACACTGGGTGAACTACATTTGTACAGTGAAGCTACATTTTACAGCAGCAGGTCAATTTTACTGAGCTAAGGATGTTTAAAAGCGACAATATCTGGATCTTTTGGCTGTAGGAACAGTTGTAAGTATAAAGAATCTTAGACCTTCTGGATTAAGACTTTATACAGTGTTTTTGATGATCACTGCTAGCGGTAATGATCTGTGATATCACTAAACTTAAACTTGGCAAATTTTGGCAGCCAGGTTTGGATCTCTGACTTAATTTCTTCTTGACCATTTCAGCTTTTAATTAGTGTTTTACAATCATAACTGAAATAAAAACAGATGTGAAAGCTTCTGATAGATCTTGCCTTGAAATCATGTTTCTGTTATGAGCAATTTACTGTGGTGAAACTGAAATATGTTGCTGTGTGTTTTTGTTCTAGTTGTTGAGGCACAAAAGCTTGAAGTGATAGCATTCACAAACAGAACTACATCAGTGCATGGTTTAAAAGCTAAGTGATTCACAATAGTGTCAGTGTAATTCCCATCATAATTTAGCTGTGGGATCTGAAAGAAAATAGATAATTAAGCTGCAGTCTTCAGGGTGAAACTCTCAACTTTGAGTTTGAAGCTAAATCTTCAAAAAATGTTAGTTAGGTAAATACATGTACGTATGCCATATTAAAGAAACCTTGAAATTTAGCAAATAAAATCAATTTTGAAAAGAAACAGGATGTCCCAGCTAGTCTTTAATCTAGTGTGGGCTCCTCCTTTGGATACTGACCAAAAGTCATATGAATTTTAATTTTAATAAGTGTAATGAAGGGTTTTTTTTTTTTTTT
>JAHPZR010049452.1:40000-47362 GCA_019787425.1 Platygyra sinensis | reverse complement strand
TTACGTACGCTAACTTAGTGAGACAATCTCAGCATAGTGCAGAGCATTATGCAGGATTGTCAGTACGTTTTGAGTCATCCGCTGCCTATATGTAAAACCTGGTAAGTTCAAAGCTCAAAAAAAACTTTCAAGTACTGTTTGTGCAAGACGGTTTAAAATTTTACTTCTGGTGTTTTACGTTGAATTTTTTTTGTTCATTTTACAATTCATTAACTACGTATAAACTAGCAAAAACCGTGATAATTTTATATTTCTCAACGGTCAAACATTTTGTAACTTGGATACTTTCGTTTTCCTACGCAAAAGTTTGTAACATGATACCCTTGTTTTCTAAAAAAAACCATACAAATGAAGATATTTTCGCTCTATTTTTCCTGCTAGAGAAAAGATGAAAAATGTTAGTTGACTTATGAAAAAAAAAATGGAACAGGAATGATTAGGCAAATTTTCATATCATCGATAAACAAGTACTAATTCAGTTATCAAATGGTCACCTCATGTCTTCGAATAGCACGTTCTTATTGTGTTACCACCGTCGGTTTTAACAATAAACCAGTTCAAAATACACAATGTTATCGATGTCGATTAATACAACTGAGAAGCGTTTTACGTTGACCGATATTATATCCTACATCGGTGAATGAGTCCACTCAAAGACTGACTAAATTTATTTGTGGTTTCCGTAAAGTGCCACAGTGTCTACAGCAATAATTGAGGAGTTACTTTTGTCATGACATTAGTAATTTTAATGCCGCTAACTCGGAAATGTTTCGGGTGAATACATTTGTGAACTTCTTGTTCTCTTTCATACGGGATAAAATAGAGAACGGATTGTATCATGCTGACAATGGTGCGTGCGTCTTACATGTTGTGTTCTTACATAAAGAAAAGCACTTAACGTTCGTACATAATTGTGTACATGAAATGTATTGTTTAATTTGCCTAACATATAGTTAACACAATGCTAATCAATCTGCGCATGCGCTTCCAGTAAATTGCTTTTGTTCTTAAGAGAATAGTACTACTAGGATAACAAGAGAATATTGGAACCATATGCAGTTTTGTGATGTTATCCACGATGTAATCTAAGTGTGGTACGTTTTACATAGCAATCAAAGGTACCTACCCCACCTCCTCAAAACAAAGCGAATTAATTAATTGGAATAAATTAATTAAATAAACATTAAAGTTTAGACCTTATCGCCATAGTGCTTTAGCGCCGTCAATCCCCAAACTATCCCAATAGTGCACTCTGCACTAAAAAAGGTATTACGTTAGCCACATAATGCGCTGACGTTGCAGGTTTCACTTTCACTACGTGACAAATAATATCCTGCCTACTTTGCAAGTTTATTTCGCCACAAGTATCGGTCATTAAGGTAATTCCCCTGAAATAAAACTGACAATAGATTTTCGTTCAAACTTTGCCCACTGAATATTTATCATATGAGAACTTCAATTTTGAAATAAAAAAGGGGGGTGCCCATACTCATTAAGGAGCACTGGGACAATGAAAATGACCCATTTTGGCATTATTTAATGCTTATTACAAGAACGCATTCCCAGTAATAATTGTAAATTTTTGTGACCGAAACTCATGAGAACACGCATTAAACTGGAGTCAATGCATTGTATTGGACACAAATAAACTTTTTAAGTTTGATTTAGACAGAAAGCTGAATTATTGAATAAAATTTCAACCAAATTTCTTGACATGGTTACCATACGGCAAAACGGAAAAGACCACAGTTTACCTGCTATTTTCGTTATTTATTCAATTTTCAGCAATAGGAATCAGATCAGTCTTTCCTCAAGCAAAGTTTATGATAAGTTGATTACAATGACTGAAAAAAAAATTGGGGTGCCCGTGCTCGTTGGTGAGCTATAACCATTTTCCAACTGACAGCGCTCAATATCAAGGGAAATCCGCCATATTTTCAATGTGCGCGTGCACGCGGGCGCGCTAAATGACGCCATAAATTATGCGCAGAAAGGATGCGCAGTGCAATTGTGAGGAATTACCTTAATTAATTTGCACATTTGCGAATATTTCTTGGGGGATTAGGCAATTCAAGTGAATTCTTGGGCTTTTTGCTGAGGTAAACAATAACTTGCCAGAACTTGCAGGGGGAAAACCCTAAGAGTTCTAAAATTAGCCGTAATAAGACATGCACTTGGTGGTTTTAGCTTTCATCGGAGTTCTGAGTTATAAGCACACCATCAATTTTGCGACGAAGTTAGTCTTCCCTTACGTCTTTTCTTTTGTATTTTGCATTGCCCGGAGTCGGACAGTGTGAGAACCGTGATTTTTAAAGCGCGGTTACAACAGCGCCGCGGTTCTTGTTTGGTGAAAATTCCGAACGCTCGGCAGGTGATTTTTTCCTGCAAAATTCAAGGTTTTTCAGCTGAGTCGGGTCGATAGACAGCTCACTTCAAGCTGTAAACATCAGAGCCAGAGTCAATGATGATTCGTTTCTTGGCTTTTCGGGACGGCGACTTTCTCTTAAGCTGCTGGTGTTTGAACACAAAAACTGTTTAAAATTTAAAATGGCGCCGAGAGATTCTATTTGTGGCCATGCTGTACTTGGACGACGGCATACGGTGAATTCTGCCACATTCGCTAATGAAGAAACTTGGGTTGAACTGATTGGGGCAGAACTGCTGGTCGAACATTCTTCTACAGCTGGTGGATTTGCCGAAGCTACAGGCACCGAACTGCGCAAAGGGAATGTTGAAGAACTCGCAGATGTCAAGCTGGATTGTACAGGCACGTATCCGCTAGCAATGTGAAATGATTCTCGTCTTTCACTGGCAGTTTAATGCATTAGTGTTTTGGCTTTACAACATTCTACCTATGCTGCCATCCATGATTTAGTTGCCCGAGCGATGTTTTTGGAGGCTGCGGTTTTACTATTATTTATTTCTGAAATTTCTCCGTCAGATACAAGGGTAAAACTTAGCTTGGTCTACTGCCATTGTTCCTGTATTTTGTTGAACAAAATGAGGATTTTCGATGGAGGAAATACTAGCTTACTGTGCAGTGGTATTTCAGTCTGTTGGATGTTTACCTCTGTTTGCCGCGGTTGCTGCGAAGCGATATAAAACAATGCTGTGGAGGGCTGAACTTCATCTGAACATGTCAACATATCCACAAAGGAACTCGTCTGGATAGTTTGCATAAACATTTGTGCCATAGGATACAATAAATCACTTCTGTCTTCTAAAACATAATCATTGTTCAAGGGAAAAAATTCTCCATTTTGAAGAAAGCCCCAATTTAGGAGTTTGTACACTTGTTTCTATCGTGATTGAAACCAAGGTTGTGATTGGTTAATTTAAACCACAACTTTAAATGTGATTGGTTAATTTTAACTACATCTTTGAATGTGATTGGCTTATTGAACTGTCCGATAACAAACTGTCCGATAACAAGGTGTCAGATAACAAACTGTCCGATAACAGCTTGACAAGTAAATTAGTGGGAAATAGGAGTTTTTTAAACCAATCACAATCGAGGAAATTGTAACTTTTATGGTGAGTAGTGACAACAACAGCGAATAACCTTTTGATTCGCTTGTGATGAGACCGTCTGTAGCACCAGAAACCTAGAATGAAACATAGCACCAGCAACAGAATGAAGGCGATACCAGATAAGATGTAAATCGCAGTTTCTTGTGTTGGTTGACCAGCTTTCCCTTTTGTGGGCAAAGAAAAAGGATATTAAATTTATATATGTTTATTTATAATTTATATCTACTCTCTTTTATTTTAATGTTATAAAGGGCCCCCGTTGATACCAGTCCTGTGACTGATGGGGTTACCCTGTTTAAACATCAATTATTATTATTATTATTATTATTATTATTATTATTATTATTATTATTATTGTTATTATCTTAAGGAGGCTGGAAGTTTAAGTAATGTCTGAGGAGTACATTGCAAATAATGTGACAAACATTCCGACGACGGCAAAATTGGAGGAATATTTAATTTTTTTACTAACTAAATGAAAATGCGTGCTTTAATTATTTCGAGCATGCACCTGTCTACATTTCACGATAATTGAGACTAGTGTTCAAATGACAGATATAGAAAGATATATAAATATTTTCGCGATTGTTTAGCGCTTTGTAAAAAGAGTCGTGAAATCAAGATGGCGGATCCACTCCATGACAAGGACCTCGAAGAAGATTATTTAGGATGTGTTATGTAATCTCCGAGATTCATGGTTAGTAATGACTTAAACTTTCCAAGAGTTACGGGTTGTTGGCCTCAAAAACCCCTCCCCCTTTTCTCCAATCCCCCATCGGTCAAAGAAGACCTCACTAAGAAAGTCCATAAGCCCGGTAATCGGGTTAACGAGTATGCGCAGGACTGTGACTACAGACACCACGATATCATGATAATGTTCATTATGGTTATCAATATTACAAAATATTGAAAATTGGAATCCCGAGTTCCAGTTTTCGTCTTGGATATAAGATTTTGGGAATTTTAAGAAGGAGTGCTCTGCAAATATACTTGGTAAACTTGATAAGCCAAATTAAATTTTTTATGGTTCCACTTACCGTTTGATACCGGCAAAGGCGATGAAACCGAGGCTTGTGAAACCAGAGTGAAAACTAAATAATACCCTCTTTTTTCAACTTTTTCGTCTGATCTAAACGTCATTTCCACTTTGTCTCCAGTCATAAGGAGATTTTGACCAGTCTTGTTACCACAATAAACAACTCCTTTGCCCATTTCGTCGGTAATTCTCAGAAAGTCTTTGCTGCAAAGAAAGGTAAACATGTTTTGCACCAAATCACTAAGGCGACAAAAAGTAAAATTCTAGTTAAAAAAAATATTTCCTGTCAATAACATTAGTCTTATCGCATAAACAATTGATTCATGCTTTAGCGTGCATTATCGAGTTATGAAGTACTCGGGGTCTCGGAGAGCACGAAAGAAGCGTAAGAGGTGCTCAAGGAGCAAAGGAAAGCTGCACTAGCTTCTTTAATGCTCTCCAAATAAAAATATTTGTTTGACTGGAAACGGAAGGCGATTTTCACGAAGCGAAAATGGAATGAGATGGAATCGAAATGGAAGACCAAAAACAGTTAAAAATAAAGGTAAATGATACTTGACAAATAGAAGGAAACGATACAGTCGTAAATTACATCTCTTATATCGTGGTTGGACAGTCAGGTAATACGAGCGGATATTTTACTTCAGTTTTTGTTCTCAATTACTAACGTAAACTTCCGAAAGTAACGATCCTGGTTACGTTCGGAATTAGCATTCTTTGGGGTCGTTACTATCGGGGAGCAAAACAAAAACTTTATATTAAGTTAGTACAAGTAGCCCGTCTAGA
Source organism: Platygyra sinensis (assembly GCA_019787425.1). Classification (NCBI taxonomy): domain Eukaryota; kingdom Metazoa; phylum Cnidaria; class Anthozoa; order Scleractinia; family Merulinidae; genus Platygyra; species Platygyra sinensis. The sequence continues at coordinate 42,009 of JAHPZR010049452.1, read as the reverse complement.
ACAACTCTGCTAACTGCGGGCTACAAAGGCCTTTTTTTCAGTATTGTTTTATTGTTAGTACAACTGAGCCATTTTTTAAGAAATGAATGATGGAAATTTGTAAAAACAGTTCTGTAAACATTAACTTAAATTCTCCGTTCCACCTTAAAGCTATGGTTGTTGCCACATGGGTGGGCTCCGTCTTCATGCCTAGATGATCGTGTTGTCAGTGGCCGGTATAGGAAATCTAGTCAGATACCGTAAACTGTTTCTACTTCATGAGGCAATGCTATGTCAGTCTGTTTTAACAATGTCTCGGTGTGTTGGCTGATACAGAGTTGTCAATTTTAATTTAAAGGAAAGTTCCTGTTAGTACAATCCTGTTACTACATGAAAATTATACGGTTTTTGTGTTAACACGGCGCAACATAAGCTCAGTAATGAAGCATGCACGACTGTTTTGACAAGCCACAACGTTTCGCGGCATAAGCGATACCTTCCCTTGTTGTAGAGTGTCTTAAAGTGATCTTACGGTAACTTTCACCTAACGCCGATTGATTGGAAAAATAAATATACTACTTTCGGAGGGCTTGCTACTTTTGGAGGGTCGCTCTTTTCGGGATGTATTAGAGGCCACATTTTTTTGACGTTACTTTCGCGGAGTCGTTACTTTGGAAAGTTAACGGTACGCTACTCACAAAATATCCGCAAGTGTTAACTGTGAAACAAGCGGAAAAGATGCCCCTATATATTTGATGAAAGCATACAATTCATCGGACTGCTTACGGGAAGTCGTAACGTTTATAGCACTGATCCATAATGGAAATACAGTCGAACCCTGTTAAACGGCCATCGGTGGGGAACTGAGAGGTGGCCGCTTGGGATATATACAGAACAAAGCAGTACAACTAACAACCACCTGAATTGCAATAAATCAGTCTAGAAACTTCACGGAAACGAAGGAAACACACACCTGAAGCAAGGTAGGGTTATTTTTATTCATACTCATTGGTACTGATATATTTAGGCTAAGAATATAAGATATCATCTTTATTTGGACTGTTGTGTAACCTGAGTTGTGCAAACTGTATGTACAGGGACGCTCATTTGCGAGTTTGGGTCACCTGTGATTATACTAAAATTTAGCATAGGCCTCGAGCAGGAGCAAAAATAATGTCTGCATTGGACAGTGGGTTCCAAATGGATCTATTGCAAATGCATAAATCCAGAATAGATTGAATTTCACCACAAGACTAACACCATCACATAAAGCTGTGCTATGAGATAAATTAGCTTAAAATATACTCAACAAAATTTCAAGTATTTGATTGGTCAATAACGAGTGCATAAATAGATTATAGAGTGCAAATGGAGGTTATAGAGTGCAATACGGAAGTTGGTATGGAAACTATAGGGGAAGCGCGAAATTTAACTGAAGCAAAAAACAAAATGGCTGAAAGCCGGTATACTTCGTCCGACAAAATAGTTGTTGACCAGCTGAAACTAAAGGCAAAAAACAAAAGCACTACTAAATTAACACAAACGTGGTTGAATGTCTGGGAAAACTAGGGAAATGAAAGAAAATTCAATCCTAAACTGGAGGAGTATGAGCACGAAGATCTCGATGAAAAGTTACAAATGCTGAGTACTTACCATGATGGATTAGAGTACGAACCGGAGAGTTTGAAGTCCATGCTGGCAGCCTTTTACCGGCGTTTAAAAGAACGTGACTATACATGTACTCAATTACACGGGACCGGGAGTTTTACAAGGGCGTAGCCAGGGGGGGGGGGGGGTCCTGGGGTGCCCATGACCCCCCCTTTGTAAGCCTTTTTGTAAGCAAACAACCTACAATATTCAGGTGACAACCTGATAAGTACCCTCTGTATGAGTCAGTGTGATCCCCCCTTTGAAAAATCCTGGCTACGCCCATGGTTTTATCAGTCCAAGTTCGTGCTCGAGGGAAAAGTAAAACATCTTCGCCAGCAAGGAAAAAGGAAGAGGCGGAACGCGGCAAGTACACTGCCAGG
>JAHPZR010049452.1:15000-35000 GCA_019787425.1 Platygyra sinensis | reverse complement strand
TAGACCATTATTTTTGAAATTCAATTGATGCGAAGACACCTTCTAGCTTTTTATAAAGTTGCAAAATAGCGTGACATTGCCCCTTTAAGTTATAGTTTCCAGCCCGTTCATTTTTTACAGTTCAGGGCTTAACGCTTTGCGCCCAGAGAGCCATTACGGGGCGTTTTCGTTTCTCGAAGTTTACCTGGGACTGAATCTCAAGTATTGTACTTTAATTGACAAAAAGGAGAGATTAGGCCAGGAAAAAAACTCTTACTTGTGAAATTTACTTGGAGTTCTTTCATGTCAGTTCCATACTGGTTGATGGCTTGGCAGGTGTAGTTTCCATCTTTGTCCAGAGGGATGGTTGCAGTGTTCGTTGTATTCACCAGTACTGAAGAGTTCCATATCAGTGCTGTGTATATGGGAGGAGTTCCTCTGGCTGCAGAACATGACAACATGCCTCCTCGTAATGCTAACCAAGCAGCTGGGTATGTTATCATTGGTGGAACTAATTGGTTAGAAATAAAAAATTTTTACCCTTAATGTTCAGTAACTGAACCATACCTGCTGACTTTGATTTTAAACAAATTACATCTTGCTGTAATACAAACAACAGTTACGTCAAAGCGTGGCTTAAGTTGACATATTAACGCAAATTAAAAAAAGAAACGTTTCTATATGCACGGTATTTGAGTAGCAAGGTCAAATTGTGTGCACAAAACAACCCAGAGAAAAAAGAACTTCTGATATGCGTGAGATAATTATAGAACATGAACTCTGCATGGAGTGTAAAGTGAAGAAATGATCCTGGCAGTAGATTACCATTTAACAACATTAATTTCTTTCATGTTTTGCTCAATTGTAGCTATTAGGTGCGGTATTTATGAGAATATGGCGTCATTTATTCCAATTTTCAACCAAGAATTGGAAGAGGGAAAACTAATGGCGGCTACAGATTTACCGAAATAAAGGTTCCAAAAATGTGCGCTCTATACTTCGTAATAGATTGAAATTTGGCAAGATATCCAGGGAAGACCTACTGTGTACGAAAATGTATAACAATGGATATCAAAAATGTGATCATAGGGGTACTTTAATCCTTGGATAGTGCTGATCGAGCTTCGAGGAACAGAATTTAACCAAGGATAGATTTGTTGTGTGGATTCGGATGATTTAATCGTGGGCTATCTCTCATCGGCTTTCGAACTTCTGATATCTGGGAGATAATTATCAAACATGAGCTACACATGGAGTGTAAAGTGAAGAACTGATCCGGCAATAGATTGCAATTTAACAACACAAAAGTTCAAATGAAGCTATTTAGTAGGTGGAAAGAGAACTGGCCCAGGTTGTTCGAAAGCCGATTAACGCTAACCCACGATTAAATCGTCTTAATCCACGGAATATATGAATTTAGTAAAATCCAACTGGTGGTCTATTATCAATGCTGCGTTCTGATTGGTTGAGCTACTGGCAGGCTATTTATTATAGTCCACTAGTAGTGAAAAGCGCCGGCAAATAAGAATAAAGTCTAGCTTTAACTAGCGAAAGATGTTTTGTCTCGATATTTTTTTTGACCAACTAGTTGGATTTTACTAAAACAATTATTCCTCTTGCCCTCATGGGCTCTGAGTCAATAGCCCATTCGGCCTTCGGCCTGATGGGCTATTGACTCAGAGCCCATTCGGGCTCGAGGAATAATTGTTAAGTATTCTTCGAGAATATTTTGTTCTTCGAAGTTAGATTAGCACCATCCAAGGATTAAACTAAGGGTTAAATTTAACACACATAGCGAGGTGGGTTAACTCGCTAATCCGATGAAAAAGCACTCAAACAAATCAAAATGGCGGACTTAAACTTTGTTTATTTTTCTTTAATGCCGGCCCCGTGCGGAAAGATTAACAAATTGACGTCAGTTTTTTTATGGGTCTGTCCTGTTATTGATGATGAATTTCGTCATAACATTGTCAAAGTATCTACCAGGCGATAGCCGAGTGGATCCACAGACTACTTTGACAATGTTATGAAGAAATTCATTATCAATAACAGGAAAGACGCATGAAAAACTGACATCAATTTGTTTTTACGATAACAAATTGTCAAATTATCCGCTCTCACTTGTTGACGCATCTTATAAATTATAAATATGTGTCTGTCTGCATATTGACAATAAAAATTAGCCAATGGAGGTGCGAGAATTTCTGCAGTTATCGTAAAAAGGAAACAATTCAGGCTGCCTGACGACTTTTCCGGATTGGATTTTACTTCTTTCCCCACGAACGAGTCATCCCTCGTCCGGTTTTCCCGCGCTTTTTCGAATTTCACAACACGAACAGATCGCTGTTCGGCGATCAGAGAGTTTTTATTTATATGACGAGAGCGAAGCAAGAAATTTTCAACATTTCTGCTCTCAGAGGAAGAAATCCTCGCTTACCAGTCGCTGTACTGCAAAAAAAAGGTCAGTGATGTAATAAGGTGGCCGGACTCAGTTTTCGCGCGCGCTTTTGCTGATGCAATTTAGCACGTGCAGAAGGATTTCAAAAACCAAACATGCCGTCAATAGAGCGATCATTTTATTTACTCAACACCCGCACTATCTGTGTTATTTTCCTCTATAATTGAACGCAGTGTATTGATATCTTTAGTCTTTTTTTACAAAGATATTTTAGAAAAGGTAACGCAGGAGGGAGGGGGTGTCTCCAAGCAAATCAGTGGTTTAGTCATAACTACCAGTGTGACGTCACGTCGTACATCGGTGATTTTCGATATGGCGACCAAATTTTTTGCTTCGTTAACTAAAAGAAATGTGGAAATTTCTAACTTTTTGATGATTCGATTACTTTGTTCAATGTTACCCAGGATTCAAAATATACGAAAGACTTCTATGCAGTAATTTTCGGTAGGATAAGTTATTCGAAAGCCTCATATTTTGAGTAGAAACATACTAACAAGTGCCTGAGACGTCGACAAAGTTTAATGGATTGACAACGTTTTTCCGGAGCCCACGCAGAAATGCGGAGATGTCCTGATCCGAGAATAGGACGTTTGGTACATGGTATATTAAGTTTGCTCTGTGCTGAGAATTAAGCCTTCAGTACTTATGGTCGTCTCAACAATCCCTTCAAAGTTAATGGAATGACATTCTGAGAGCGACTTCAGAATACCCGGCCGCGATTGCGTTACATTGAACGCTTGCTCCCGTAGTCCCCGCAGTGGTGTTGTATAGCGATATTCACTGTTTACAAACAAGTCTTTTGCTATTTAAATTTTGCTAACCACAGATCAAAAGAATCCTTTGTTTCGAGAGCCACTAAACCTCTGGTTGGCACATTAATGACAATAGGAGACGTAACGATGAGTATCGCCATTTTATGGGTTGATGAACTTAAGAGGAGTAAAACTATTGCTATGAAAGTAAGACGAGTAAAACTATTGCTCCCGCAGTCCCGCAGTGGATAAAATGAACATTAAAGCTCGTGAACATTAAAGCTCGTGGATTATAGAACGAAGTCTTTTGGTGTGTAACGCGCTTGTTTCGGCTGATGGATTTTAGAACGAGGTATATTCATGTGTAGCACGCTGTTTCCATATGCAAATATTTATTGACTGCGGGACCACGGGAGCAGGCATTTAATGTCACGCAATCGTAGCCGGGTAGCCCTTGTGGAGCACACAGGCAGTCATCTACCCCACAAAATTTAAAAACAAAAGCATTCAACCAGCTAACAGCTCCTTTCACCAATCGAACAGAGTTTAACACGCGAGAAATCAAACCGACATGCACGCCCTCGCACTCAAAAGGATTGTTGAGCAAAATGGCTCATCACATTTAGAAAAACTAACAATGGCTTGAAAGTTATATCAAAAAGGAACAAAACCTCCTATTATGAGGTACTTCTGTTGAAAACCTGAAGAGAAAACGGCGGGCGTTTTGGGTGGCCTTTACTTGACCGGAAGTCAAGATGGCGGTAATCCCACTTGACCCGATTTGTTTTCAATAAAATTTGGAACAAAAAACGCTCACAAAACAACAAACAGTTGTACTCACAGACAATATCCACTAAAAAGCTTGCAAGGGATTTAATGTCAATTCATAGTGTGCAAAAGATGAAAATAATCTAACGTCTGACTCATTATTTAAGCCTTGTTTTGAACCAGCCCCGTTGCCATGGTAACAGCACACACCCTAGTCAAAATGAGAGAATAAATATTTCTGTGGTTAACCTTGACTCTCGCAAAAAACGGGCGCCAAAGCATAAATATTCTATAAGTTATGGTGAGTTAGGCATAGGCACTTGAAAACTGTGTTCGGCCACCTTAAAAGCTTTTCTGGCTTGAAAAAGGCGAGTATTTATCGACAAAATATTGTTAGAGTTTCGTTTATTGTCGATCTTGCTTGTTCTTCAAAAAGTTGTTTATCTCACTCGGCAGAATTAAGATATAAATCTTCGCTTTCGCTTCCTTGCTTAGTTCATGGCTTTCCTCTTTTGTAGTATTTTCCCAAACTTACTTTATTAGCTCATCCGAATAGAGGCTATTAATCTAAATTTCTAAATGATAAGTAGTAAGCTTCGCCCAGCGTTTATCTTGCACACATTTTTTTATCACAACTCTAATTTTAATTTAAGCATTTTTTTATTGGTTCGTAATAGAAAGCAAATTGAGTTGAGATAAATTGGGCTTTCTTTTTCTTTTTATTAAACAACAACTTCGTATCAACTTTGTAGAAGCCGTCAAAATTATGCTTTCCCTCCCCCTAGAGCTACATCATTTTTCCCACCATAGACCGGTTTTACCGGCTTGATCCGAGTTTAATCGAAGGATAGTAAATCGAAGATCAAATTAATCTTTTTTCAGGAACACCATTTCATCTCCCGATTAGTTATCCCGGGAATGCGAAATCTAATCCGGCGCGGAATAATTGTTAACCCATCTCGGGTTACTGTTTTAATTTCAAAGAACCGGGGCCTGATGTAGTTTGTTTTCTCTAGAATTCCCTTCTTGACAGAGTTCTAGCAGGTGGCCAAGAAATTGCTTTTAATGGCCCTCAAAACAAAAAGTGCATGTCACTTTTAGCGTGCGGACGCACATGCAGAAATTCAGTACATTCTCGGGTTCTACTTATGATTTCTTTTGTCATCTAACGAGGCGTTGTTTTGGGAAACCGTATCCAGATATGTCTGTTACCTCTTGCGATGCTGTCCAATAACGGGAGTTTCAACAATTAAGGGAATCACTGGCGAGGCAAGGAGACAACGATCACGGAAAAAGTGCAACTACCTTGTCTTATCGATGTTTGTATCTGTTTCTCGTTCAGTGCGACATCGTAAACCTTCAGCTCCGCGATTTTCCCTTTGAAATGAGCCGTTCCGGAGCCTTTACTCCCCATTCTAACCCTCTGGCTGATGGTTGCAATCTCATAACCTTTGCTAATGTTTTGCGAGGCTCTCAAATTTCCGTTAATATACAGCGAGTTATTTCCGGTATTGTGATCGTAACTTGCCGCAACATGAACCCATTTTCCTGGTGGAAGAACCTCAGCAGTTCTTGTGTCATTCGGTGACTCAGCAAAACTTCTTTCCTCGATTTGATTTAAAAATTTTCCGTGGACAATCGACATACGGATTCCTCTCCAAAAAGTCAATAGTGGTCCATCTTGGCCTCCGGGTTGAACCCAGCACATCAGTGAGATGGAGAACCGAGTGTCCAGGCCTCCTTTATTCTGAAACTCGATGTAGCTGCTAGCAGTGCCATAAAACATGTACGCTCCGCCTGGTTCGTTGTATGGTCCGTTTGTGAAAGTAACATCTCCCAGGGTTCCCTTTGGCTGCCTGTTCTCTTTTTCTGCTGCTTCATAGCGAGCATTCAAGGGGTAGAAGGCGACAGGTTCTGGCACAGCTAAGAATTAGAAAAAAACATTATATACATCATCACAACTAGCATGAAAATGCGATAGCAGTAAGAACATTCTATAGGACAGGAATTTCCTAGTTGGTTCACTGTGGTCATATTAACCCGCCTTTTGGAGTTGGCCATTTGGTGTCGAATCTGCTTCAGTGCAAGTATCATATGGCCTCAAAGATACCTAACGACTGACCTCAAGGACAAATGTTGCTACCTGGAGACCCTACCACTCGACACAAGGATCGTGGGTGTTATATCATGAACACTTTCCTATTACTAGCTGGACTAAAACGTATCACGTGACTTCATTCAAAACTGTGCAATTTTAGACTGGTGGCAGTCTGTTTTTTTCTCGAAATTTAGCCTGCGAACAGGCTCCCGGTTGGGTTAAGCAGATAGCCGAATGTAGCCGAGTGTAGTCTAGGGCGAGCCGGACGAGCCGAGAGCGGTCTGGTGAGGAGGGAGTGCGCGGGGGAGCCTGTAGACATTCCATTGATGCCGCCGTTCCATGATACCAGCTTCTGGTATCAAGGTCTGATTGGTTGAATCGATGACTGTTGACAGCTCTGAGATACATAATTGACAGATCTTGACAACTGCTCGTAAATTAGCATCATTCTTGCCGAGACCGTCAACAATGGCCACAATGGGGTTGACAGGCCTACACGAGTCCTACGGTTCGTGGCATTAGTACATTTGCCGTTTTCTTTTCGGTCTCTCGACCTTTTTGTCGCTTCACTCTTCCTATGAAGGGCACTCCGTATTGTGTTACAAGGAGAAATTGGAGCCGTTAGATCGTGCTATAGCAAAATTTAAGAGGTCATTGGTCTGCAGGATTTCCTTTGTTATCTGCATGTCGCTTCGTTGAGTTTGACTTGACACCACTATAAATTTGCCATGTGTAAGTGTATTGTTTTGGCTCATTTTCTATTGCAAGATATGTTCTTTAGACTCCAAGTATTTGCTTTTGAGGGACAGAATATGCCGTTTACTGTGAACGTGTTGCTTACTTGCAGTCTAAATTGTGGCGCCGGGCCCGGCGTATAATTAGAATTATTATTCAACAAATTGTAACACTATCCAAATATGGTCATGATGCTCTCGATATCTGTCATCCGTAGGTAACAGATATCCGGCGATATACGTAGCTTCATACGTGGGAAGAAAAAGTGAAGTGAAAAAATGTCGACAGAAAGGTTTAAAAATGTTACGAGCTGGGAAATCAATTTTGTTATCAATTTGTTGAATAATAAAACAATTATCCTGCTCAATCTCGCGGAATATCGTCTGATTTTAGCCGACTCGGCCTACGGCCTCGTCGGCTAAGTATCAGACGATATTCCGCGAGATTGAGCAGGATAATTGTTAACTGTTTGGAAGTACAGTAGATAGATTCTTGTAACGGGTATTTGCCCTAGTATGTTTTTCTGCGGAAACGACATAGCTTTACTACGAGAAACCTACACGCTTGTCTAGAGAATTTCTTATGTTTCTTGCAGCTATCTGACCGAGCTTATGTTTCTGGAGCTCGATGTAAAGGTTTCTTTCTCCTTTGATAGTTCTAGTTCCACAGGATTTAAATATAGCTCTGTTGACTGTGTTGCGTGTTGTATATGCCATTGTTATAAAAAGCCGATTCATCATCGCTGGGAAACCCATCAATTTTGACAGGTTTAATTGCCTCCTTGACAGATATGTAACAAGCTAATCACCAAGGGGCGGAACGGTACATTGAAAACAATGTCTACAGGCTTCCCCGCGTCCCACTCGCTTCGCTCGCGGAGTCACGAACGACGCTCCGACTCCCACTCTCCACGCTCGCCGAATTTTTTTTTACGACTTCGCTGGGAGCCTGTTCGCAGGCTACTCGAAATTCAGCAGGGATTATTAGGAGAGACTCTTAAACACTTATCTAAGTGACACTTAGAGGAAAACCCGTCTGCCAGCACTGTAGCATAACTCCCGATAGCTAGTCTGCGTAGCTGGCGGGATTCTGTTTTGGCGGCAAAGCCGAGAGTGGCGAAGTCGCGAGGAAATTGGTGGAGTCGAGTTAAATTTCTCCCAGGGCTTCGCCGCTCGAGACTTCATCGTGGCAGGGCGGAAATAAAACATACATGTAGGTGCCCTGCTCGTCGGCTTTGCAAGCGTGAGAATAAAATGGTGGATCCACCACCAAATATCACTCGCTCACGAATCTCACCAGCTACGCAGGCTACTCCATGGCAAGATTTCACTAACGCCCTATGACAACAACGTGCGACTTGAGATCCCTGGAAATGAATTTAATGGGAGGCCCTTTGAGTTTGTGTAGGGAAGCAAAAAATTTGATAATTTTCCCTTATGTGTTCGAGATGAAAAGTCCTTTGGGAAATCAAAAATTTAACTTGATTCAAAGGAGGCTACGATGCAAAATTCGAGAATTCAAAACTTGGTAGAGTGCGTTACAAAATTTCCCTAAAATTTGCATCGTTTTCCAAAATCATTATCTATGTCTGATATCGTACGATCTATATTCAATGGATTGATTGATTCTCTATATCGACTTCAGTCAGTCTTGCAGATACACGCCTTATAATCACTCTTACCTTGCATACGGCGGCTGAGCGCGCAGTATGAGCGGCAGTCAAAACTTAGGTGTCCTACCGAAACGACACGATAATAGCCTTTTTTTTCGCAGGTAACAAAAATAGAGACAATGCTAAAGTTGCTTTGGCTTCTTCTAATTCTTAACTCGAGAATTCCGGGTTTAGTTTGACGAGAAACAGGAATTTTGTTCAAAATAAGACAACTATCACCCTACCTGGCGACACTCGACGAACTACGGGCGAGTTGCCATGCCTGACGCCGGCGACTCAGATTTGGCGCCAAATTAGAAGCTTGGGGACACAAACTTCTTCATATTTATCACATTTTAAGAACTGATAGGGTTTTGACAGTTGTAAATATCCCTTTTCGTGAATATTTAGTGCCATCTACAGCGACAAAAGTTGCCTGGTTTTAATGCCTTTCCTGTAAACTTACATTGACGTCAGGACAGTAAAGTTTTTCCCGCTTGCTGAATCCTGATTGGTCAATTCAAATTTCCCGCGCGCCGACCGTATGCAAGGTAGCAGTTTTAGTAATATATAGATTTAGTCAAGCCTAAAAGCGGAGCTCGTGGGCGGGGTTTTTCAAAGCCCAATTAAGCTGACTTAGATAAGCGAAAATGTTAATTTCAGTTTTGTAAATTTATGGTGAGGTTTTCTGTTTATGTTGTTTGGATTTCTGTGAAGAACATTTGTGTAAAAGAAAAAATTATACTTCGGTTAACTTTTTTAATCCTGGGTTGGTTTTAACCGGCCTTCAAACAACTCGGCAATGATTACAAGTTAGCCTGACTTGAGCCCGCGATTCATACACACATGTACTTGGTCAGCGGTAAACTTAAAAACACATGTGACCTCGATAAGTTCTTAACTTGAGCCCGCGATAAGGTCTCGTGATACTGGCCAGCTTATGCTGTTTACAATGCATATCACACGTGACGATCGAGCAAAACATACACAAAGGAATAGAAGTTAACAAAAACGGTGGGACAAAGAAATAAATGATTGGAAGTACTGAAAAAAATCATGACATATTGTCAAAATCATCGGGAGAAATACCATTTAACAACCAATCAATTTTTTTCTTATCGGAAGCACAATACCATTTATTTCCGAGTAATTGTGCGGCGGAAACAAACAGCTTCTTACACAGAGCAGCAAAACTTGGGCAGTACAGAAAATAGTGTTTACGATCTTCAACAGGAGCATCGCAAAGACGACAGGCTGTTGATAGAACAATTTTTGTGAGAAAGGTGGTATTTCGGGACACTAAAATTAAGTCGCAAGCGAGCGTGAGATGTTGACGCTGAACGATCCCTAATATAAGAAAGGTAGTTACGGGTTGGAAACTGCAAATACTTTTTAGAGACTGTACTTAAGAATGCCTAGAGAAGACGATGTACGTATCTCTAACGGAAGACTGTTCCACCATTTAATTGATGAAAAGAGAAGCGATTTTTTTTTATTCCTATCACTACGAACGTAAGGTAAGCAAAAATTCCTAGCAGAACAGAGACTGTAACAAGATCTGTCAGAAACGAAATCTGGACATAGATCACATAAATAAGGCGAAGCTAGCTTAAAAACCATTTTATACATCAAACTAAGTTTATGAAGTTTTCTTCTAACACTAAGATCGACCCAAGAAAGTTCATTTAAGAGAGATATCCTAGTTGTCCCTTTCAAGGCACCAGTTACAACCCTTGCGCTTTCTATTTGTAAACTTTCTAACAAACCAGTTCAACAAATTGGTTTTGCATCAACTACGCAACACGATTGGCTTAAAAACTCGCGTTACTTTTTCATCCAATCAGAAGTAAAACCAAAACCAATTGTAACTCGCTCGCACTCGTTTTTCCGCGCTTTGCCTCAGCTACATGTTAATACTTTGATTGGCTTACTAGATTGTCTTCGTCCTTTGTGATTGGCCAGTGATAACTTTGGTTTTGGTTTTTACGACACTCAATTAAAAAGCGCTCAAAACTCCAGTCAATTATCATTTCTTACAGGGTGGCACAACAGCTGTGAAACTGATTAGAAATCCTCTGTCTTGAATTTCCCTGCTTGAGTGGACTTTTATCAAGGCGTATTTTCCAGATACAAGAACTGTCTCCCCAGTCTTGTGACCACAGTACTTGCCAAACACTCGATTAATCTCATTCGTAATCTGTAAATAATCTGCGGCTACAAATAAATGAACATAAATTAAACAAGTGACCTTCTGTAACAAGAGATCACTGTCCACCTGGAACCAAGATCCTTCGCTCCCCTGATGAGCACTCGAGAACCGAGTGACCCTAGAGAAAGTACTGATTAGAAATCCGGTTGAATTGCAGCATGCCTAGCTAATAATCATATGTGCCTCAGTCAGGTCCCTGTTGTTTTACTTTCTGTGGCTTTCATTGTTTCTAGAACAAACAAAAATCGATCCTGCAACAGCACTTTCGAGAGACACTCGCTTGCGCAGTAAGAAGAGAAGACCAGGAGTTAGGATCATTGAAGGTGCATCACGCATGCGCACGTCAGTTACTTAACCATAAGTTGGAATTTCGTAATGATGCGAGAGTAGTAGCCAGTCATATTTGATTCATTCAGCCATTTTCCATATGGGCAGAGTGCGTCACAGTAGCCTAACTTCTTACAATGTGTTAAGTTAAGTAAAGTGGGTAAGAGTTACCGACTGCCATTGTAGTTTCTCAGTCGTCATTCTCATAAAAGTTGCGTCGCACTACCTACAATACAAGTTATACTATTGTTCTTATGCAAACCTTGCAAGTCGTTTGGTTGACTGACTTTAATTCTATCATGCATTAGAATCCGAGTAGCGGGAAATCACTCTAATATATGAAGGGCAGGGAACAACGCCCTTCGTGTGAACGGCATAGGACTCATGCTGCAGGGACAGTAAGCAAGCTGGTGCACTCGAAGAGAATACTGGATCATTTCTTTGTTATAACGGAAGCAGTTTGCGAGAGCAGTGCTCATGGTCCGAAAATTGCAACTGGGGTCATTTTGTCCCTGATTCGTGACCGACGAATTCGAACCAGTTGAATTTAATGCAACATTGTCGTTGTCCCGCAACATACATAAATAAAAAAATTAAAATTAAAACCACACCAGCTTTAATTAGCTGGTTTCCATGCGGGTCCTTTATCCTGGTCGAATTGTAATTTAGAGGGTTGGTTTTGTGGAGGAAGGAAAACTGGAGAATCCGGAGAAAAAGCCTCAGAGCAAGATGAGAACCAACAACAAACTCAACCCACATAAAACCTGGCCCGAAATCGAAACCAGGCCACATTGGTGGGAGGCGAGCGCTCTCACCACTGCGCCAACTCTGCTGACTTTTCTGCGCTAGCACGGTTTCTGTCAACACTTAATCATTAAAAAACTAATAATGACGATGAAAATAAAGATATACAATATACCTGAAGTTATAAAAACCGGGTCGGCAAACCTAAAATTTTTGTGTAACTTTCAACAGCTTCCCCTGTCTAATATTAGCTTGTTTACTGTGTTTTTCACGTCTGACGTCGTTTTTTTGTTGTTGTTGTTGCTTTCTGGTTAGGGATTTGTTTACAAGTGGATGTAGACATAATTCAGTTGTGCACTATGTTCCATTCAGTTTGTTGTCTATTCCATGCAAAATCCTGTTGTTTATCGGACCGCTAAAAAGTAGTGTTTTGCTGACTATTTAAGTTGCTATGTAAGCCTTAACCAGGCACTCCATCGCTGCAGCGAACTCAACTTAAAAATTTCTAGACTGAAATGACACCACTTTGAAACTTCGCCGGAAGTCAGGTTTCTGAATAAATTTTTTAAATGTTCTAAAATTTGCGTCAGTTTAAACTTCGACTCGTTGGAATGATTCTGGGACCATTAACTTACTGCTCGGCGTCAGACATAGGCCTTTAATCGGCCTTTGGACGAATTTTATTAACCGCGCTGCCGTAGGCCGGGCGGTTATTGCTCGGCTGGCGGTTTATTTTTTTAACCGCGCAGCCGTAGGCTGGGCAGGTCATGTTCTGCCTTCGGTTAATTTATTTATTTTTTTAACTGCGCAGCCGTAGGCTGAGCGGTTCTTGCTGGGCCTTCGGTTTAATTTTTTTAGTTTTATCGATGACTATTCCCGTACTCCCACTCGGCCAAATGTCGTCACCGGATGATGTCATCCTTAGCCAATTACAGGTCATTTCTCAGCTCTTTTCGTCATATCAGTCCCCCCTCAGAAGAGTTTTGTCAAATTAGGCCCGTTCGTTCCAATCGCCGCTCCGTTCACGCGCCGAATCTAAGTGATGAGTTAAGTACGGCAAAAGAGCGGCGTTTGAATCAGTTCGGTTCGGCAGATTAGATTTGGAGCGGCAAACAACATTAAATTCGGCAGGGTCTGCCGCACTATGCGACGTTGGAGCGGTGGCTGATTCATACAGTGTTCTCCTCATGTGCCGAACCTAACGCATAAATTACTGTAATGTATTTTTCATATAACGGCACTCGTGATTGGCTCAAAATTGGGATGCGTGACCAGCCTCGCATGAAGCTCGAAGTCGTCGCTAAAAATAAACACAACAAACAATCTGTCACGTTTCGGAGCTTCCTTCTTGCCTTCGATTTACGAGAATCGGGACTGTTTGAGCGAGTTTTTTGCAGCGCAAATTCATTTTTTGCTGGTTCTTCGTGATACTAGCCCAGCTTATGAGATTTCCCTTTAACAGGTCGTATTTACCGGGACAAAACCTGTCTAAATACAAACAAGGAACCTTGCGATTGAATTTGCTTCCCCAAACATTGCTTGGACAGCGAAACATTAGTCACAGCTTTTCTATTTGGACAGAGTTCTTGAATTCAGAACGCATATTTTCTCATCGAATATTGTTTACCACGAGCTTCCCGAATTAAGTTCGACGCAAGTACGCCGTCTGAACCAGCCGTCGCTCCAAAGTCGCTCTAAAGTCGAACTTTATTGAGTTTGGTTCGGCACATGAGTGGCGGCGTTTGGACCGGGCCTTAGCGAACTAACTATTCAGACAAAAAAATGGCCACGGTCGGGAGGAATGTTTATTTGGTCAAACTTAGGTTAATTTCCCTCAGAGATGGACTTCAGAACATTTGCAAGGATAAAGAATCTAATTTGGAACCTTTGCTGGCTAGTAAGCCTGAAATAATCTAGAGTTAAGCTGTCTTTTCGCTTTGCGTGCAAAATGAAATTTTTGTTTCTGTTCACTTTCGAAGGGAATATTCATGCGCTAACAAAGGTATTACGTCTGGCGTCAGCCACGGAATGCGCTGACGGTGATAAATAAGATTGTGTTTACTTTGCCAGAAGCAATGGTGGAATTTTCTCGGAAAAAAATTAAAATCTCAGCGCTCGTCAAAAACCCTTTTAACATATGTAAATTTATATTCGTTTGAAAGGTCAGGGTATTTTTTTCCTTAAACGTAAACAGAACTCTCGGATTACAAATCACGCTATGCAAAGAATGTAATCATTGAATCACGCAACTTGTATTGTTCACTTTCACTAGATCGCAATGTGGAATCGATCACGCAACTTATGATCTGTTGACCCGTCAATATACTAAAAATCCAGAGCTTTGTAGCGTGCGCTGTGGAGATGAATTTGGCTTGGAATTTAACTGGAACGGAGCACTTAACCCTGTACTATGATTCTGTGGAGGAATTGGGGCGACTGGCATGCTTTAAGTGTCTTTTTTTCACTTCGATCGAGTATGTAGCTTTTACTCGTCTTACGAGAGGAAACTGAAAAAGCGATAAATCGCTTAAAAGGTTTCGGATCGCACTGAAACGCAAGATGCCTATAGAAAAGAAAACAAGGCATTGAGGTCAGTTATTTTATTACAAAATTTACTTAAATTTAGGCTAAAATGTCTATTGACGTTTTTCTCAAGACAAACCCTTTGTAACTTAACACCTCCATATGCTGAAAGGCGAGAGTTACGTTTCGCGTAATGAAAGCCGGTTGTCATGTAACAGTAGATGACGGCGGTAACTATTTCACGTTTCATGAGCTAAACGTTCGCATAAAGATTAAAAAACAACAAATTAAAAGAGCGCGATTACAACCGCACTGCGGTTCTTGTTTTTTTAGTTTTGTCGGTGAGCAGACCCAAACTCCCACTCGGCCAATTGTCGTAACCGGATGATGTCATCATCAGCGAATTACAGGCCATTTCTCAGCTCTTTTCGTCATATCCCCCCTCAGGAGCATTTTGTCAAGTTAGCAAATTAACTATTCAGACAGAACAAAATTGGGCCAAAATCCGTTGGAGATGCACATCAGGACATTTGCAAGGATAAAGAATGTAACTTAGTACCAGTTGCTGGCTACTAAGGCTGAAATTATCCAGAATTAAGCTGTATTTTCGTTTTGCGTGCGAAACAGAAGATTTTGTAATCCGAATTTTTGTTTCTGTTCACTTTTCGAAGGGAATATCCAATGCGCCAAAAAGGTATTACGTCTAGCGTCAGCCATGGAATACGCTGACGGTGATAAATAAGATCGTGTTTACTTCGCCAGAAGCAATGGTGGAATTTTCTCGGGAAAAAAAGTTAAAACCTAGCCTTAGCGCTCGTCAAAAACCCTTTTAGCATATGTAAATTTATATTCGTTTAAAAGGTCAAGGTATTTGTTCCTTAGACGTAAACAAAATTCCCCGATTACAAGTCACGCTAGACCCGCGCCATGCAAAGAATGTAATTAGATACGCCTTTCAGCATATATATGCTAAAAGGCAGCCAGAGTCACATTTTCTCGTAAGGAAATTCGGTCGTGATTTAACAGTAGATGACGGCGGTAATTATATCACGTTTCATGAGCTGAACTTTCGCATAAAGATTAAAAATAAATAAAATCTCTTACAACCCAGGCACTGAGCCAACTTTGAATCACGCAATCTCTGTTGTTTCCAATCTTTTAAAGTAAAGACTTGTTTCCATATCTCAAACCGCTCTCTCCCTATTCACGTACGCCATTGAAATTTCTAAGTTTCTTGACACAGAGACTTAGTTTCTTCTCAACAAATGTTGTCAAAGTGCAAGTCTCTTCAATTGTAAAGGAAAAATATTTTCGATGTGACGAAGTAAATTTGAACCCGGCTTGTCAGATCGGCAGTCTTCTACCCCAACCACTAGACCACCGAGGATTCGCTGCCAGTGCATGGTTTGATTTAAGTACCATATCGAAAACCCGAACGCTATAAAGAAGCTAACCATTAACCCTAACCCTAATCAGTATTTTCAGTGCCTGGGCCTATAATCAGTATTTACTTTGTGTACGCATCACAACGTATCCAATGGCGGTTTGAGGTATGGAAACAAGTCCTAACCATCTTTTAAATTGTTTCCAGGTAATGTTTTCGCGCAAAACGTTGTTGCTAAATATTACGTAATGTTTTTGTGAGCGCAAAAGAGTTAAAAAAAAAAGCGCGGTTTTAAGTTTTTTTAGACTCTTTATTGTTTTTAATTGCCAAGCAGTAGATTGCTAACCCTGTTTTCAAAAATTCAGGCATAATATTTCACAAGTATCACAAAGAAGTAACGTAAATTCCTTCAAGATCGGTAAAACGTCACTCACGATTCGCTCGCACGGCGAGCTCGTGTGGTATAAAAAACCATTTTTCTAGGTGTAGTCAGCCTCATATTCTTTGCATGTGTTCTAAGGTCATTGTAGTGTGGTGACCCTCAACATTCCTTGGGTGACATTTCTAAAACACTCTTGCGTTATCAAGTGACATTTAGTTCTTAGAGGGGGATTTACCTATTCTTTCCAATTGTAAACACGTGCCCTTTGAGCAAGCTGTTGTGGTTCGAGTGTTCTGTTGTCAGCAGAATATAGAAGGTTAACTATTATTAGTGTTCGTCTATTGTGAACGCTAAATTGGTGACCCCGACGCGGCCATGCCCGACGAAGCTGCCATTCCGACACAACAAACCGCGGTCGCTGGTGCTGTTTCGCTAAAACTACCATTTATGGCCGTCTGACCCCGAGCTTTGGCTCGCACAAGCTGAAGCTGAAGCGGCTCAAAATATCACCCAGGAGAAGACTAAGTTTGGTCATGTGGTTCGCGTTTTACCAGCCCAATATGCCTCAGAAGTACGCGACATTATTCTGCGGTCGCCAGAAGCTCCTTAAACAGCACTGAAAACCGAATTACAAAACCGCGTCTGCCCTTCAAAACGACAACGCTTACAGTAGCTTCTACACGTAGAAGACCTTTGTGATCGAAAGCCATCACAACTTTTACGGCATATGTTGAAGCTTCGCGGAAGTACAGTCACCGACGCTGGCAACGAGGAGATTTTTCGTGAGCTTTTCCTGCAGAAACTTTCACTCACCGTTCGCACGGCTCTTGCGGTGCACAAAGATGCCAGCCTTAGTGAGCTCGCCGACATGGCGGACAGCATGGCGGAAGTCCAAGGTCCTCAAGCACCGGTTTATCAACTCCAGCACTAGGGTAACTCTGAAATTACCGCCATTAAAACCGAGCTACAAAAGGTTCGGAAAACCTTGCAGTCGCCTTCACCAGTGCGTGAACAACCACAATCTCGCTCCCAATCCGATATTTGTTGGTACCACGAGCGTTTTGGTGCGAAAGCTTAAAATGCCGTGAGCCTTGCAAGTTCCAAAAGCCACAGGGAAACTTGCCTGCCAGTCGGTGAATGCAGCCCACGCGACTGGCCCCTCTCCCTTTCTTCGACTTTATGACAAGAATACTAAGCTGAATTTTTTAATTGACACGGAAGCTGCACTTAGCGTGCTTCCTGCCGGACAATCAGATAGCGTCTCAGATCGTTTTAAGAAAGGTGACGTCACCTTGCGAGCTGCGAATAACTCTATCATTAACACTAACGGTTCTCGACAGTTAATTCTCAATTTCGGGCTCCCACGCCCACTAACCTGGCAATTTCTAGTAGCTGACGTGACTCAACCAATTATCAACGCTAACTTTCTGTTGCAACACAAATTGTTGGTGGACCTGGACAGACGACGCCTAATTGACGCGTGCCGAGGCAGAATCTTCACCATGCCCCACTCCTCACCTTAGTTTTCTCTCTACGCCACCATTCCCCGGTGATCCTTTCACACGACTTCTGGATGACTTCCCGTCATTGACGAGCCCTTGCACCAGTGACACCCTATCAGACACGGTGTCTCCCATCACTTTGTCACCGAAGGCCGACCCCTCTTTGTTCGACCACTTGGGCCTCTCCACTCCACATGGTCCCAAGAGGCAATGGTGAATGGTGCCCATGTGGGGACTACGGCAGGCTGAATGACATCACAACTCCTGATCGCTACCCTATTACGCATATCCAAGACTTTGCATCCAATTTCGCTGGTAAAACCATCTTTTTCAAGATTGCTTGGTTCGCGACTACCACTCAGGTAAATTAAGGCATGGGTCAGCAGTTACTTTCCTAAAAAAAGCTGGGGGTGGTCCATCTTCTGAGGCTTTGTTCAAAACAACATAAACTCATAGTAGACAAATAAATATTCCAAAGGGAGTTTTTTGACTTGTCAAACGTATGCAAATTAGGCCACGCGACTTGATACGGCCAAAAAAACTGGGGGAAATCTTTAAGCAAAAATGGGAACACTTTGTAAAAAGAAGGTTTCGACTGAACTGGTACAGGACACGTTCTAATAACAACAGCAAAGGACCTATGCGTGGCACTTGTTAAGTATTTCATTGATTTTGGAAATAAACGGTTTCTTATACTAGAACCTAGTCCCCCGATAAAAGTGATTGCCTTTTAAAAAGTTTCTTTTTAACGATCTCAATTTTTTCAAGCGCAGAAAAGATGTATCTACTCGCCTTAAAAACATGAAATGATCACCAAAGTTTAAGGAAATAAGAAAAGTGTTCCCATTTGACAAAAGAGATTTTTTTACTTTAAGAGGTCACGTGACCTAATTTGCATATTTTTGACATGTTAAATTGGCAAAAATTGACGCCCTTTTAACCTGGCAAAGTTTCATGCTGCTACAACTGAAGCCTCAAAAGATAGACTACCCCCTAACTTTTCGGGTGAATAACTGGAGGCCCTTGCCTTAATTTACTTGAGCATCAGATCCCGTTACCGCGGATGACATTGCTAAGACCGGCATTATAACTCCATTTGGCTTGCACGAGTTCTGCCGCATGCCCTTTGGCTTACGAAATGCTGCCCGAACCTTCCAGCGGTTCATTGAAGATGTTTGTCGTGACCTCGACTTTGTCTTCATCTACCTGGATGACACCTTGCTCGCCAGCTCCTCCCTAGACGAGCACCTTCAACACCTTCACACGCTCTTTCAGCGCTTATCTGACCGTGGCCTTGTCATCAACCCAGCAAAATGTGAATTTGGCAAGTCAGAAGTGAGCTTTTTGAGCCACACCATCAGCGCAGCCGGTATCCGAACCCACATTACCCAAGTTGAAGCGGTTCGTATGTTTCCAGTTCCCCAAGACAAGAAAGCACTGCACCAGTTCGTTGGCCTCATCAATTACTATCACCGCTTTAGCCCCAGGTGCGCTGAGATCTTACAACCTCTACACCTGGCGCTGGCAGATGACAGTTTCATATGAACTGCCTCCTGTCAGCAAGCATTCGAAGCACCCAAAATGGCTTTGTCCGAGGCTGTGATGTTGGTCCATCCTCAGCAGCATGTTCCCACCTGCATCACGACAGATGCATCAAACCGCGCTGCTGTAGAAGTGCTTGAACAGTTCTTTCATGGACAATGGAAACCTATCTACTTCTTTTCAAAGAAGTTGGGCCCTGCAGAACTGAAATAGTGCTTTTGATCGTGAACTATTGGCTGCTTACTTCGCTGTCCGACACTTCCAGTATTTTGTTGAGGGCCGTGTTTTCCATATCAACACTGATCACAAGCCTCTTACCTTTGCGTTTCATTTCAGTGCCGAACGGCATTCAACACGGCAGGCCGGCATCTGGCTTTTATTTCTGAGTTCGCAGCAGACATCCGCCATATTGAGGGTCAAGCTAATCGTGTCGCTGATGCACTTTCACGTTACATACTTGACTTGGAACAATCTCCAATCAACCTTGACGCCCTTGCTTCTGCCCAAGACCAGGATGAGGAGCTCCTTAAGCTTTCCACCTCCCCCACTTCATTGCAGCTTGCACAAGTACCTCTTTCGCACTCCAGGCGGAATCTTCTTTATGATATCTCCCAAGGTCGTCCCCGTCCTCTGGTGCCCTCAGCAATCTGTCGAGCCATCTTTGACAAACTGCACTCTAACTTTGTCTCATCCCGGCATCAAGGCCTCTCGTCGTCTGATTTCCGAAGGGTACGTCTGGCCCAATATGAAGCGAGACATTGCCTGCTGGACCCGTACTTGCCATGACTGTCAGCAGTCCAAAGTGCAACGGCATGTCAAAGCCCCACTGAAGGCCTTCCCCCGACCCGACTGTCGTTTCGATAGTATTCATGTGGACATTTTTGGGTCCTTACCTCCATCCAAAGGCTACACTTACCTGTTTACTTGCATTGACCGATACACCCGC
>JAHPZR010049452.1:0-7500 GCA_019787425.1 Platygyra sinensis | reverse complement strand
AAGACAAAGTCGAGGTCACGACAAACATCTTCAATGAACCGCTGGAAGGTTCGGGCAGCATTTCGTAAGCCAAAGGGCATGCGGCAGAACTCGTGCAAGCCAAATGGAGTTATAATGCCGGTCTTAGCAATGTCATCCGCGGTAACGGGGATCTGATGCTCAAGTAAATTAAGGCAAGGGCCTCCAGTTATTCACCCGAAAAGTTAGGGGGTAGTCTATCTTTTGAGGCTTCAGTTGTAGCAGCATGAAACTTTGCCAGGTTAAAAGGGCGTCAATTTTTGCCAATTTAACATGTCAAAAATATGCAAATTAGGTCACGTGACCTCTTAAAGTAAAAAAATCTCTTTTGTCAAATGGGAACACTTTTCTTATTTCCTTAAACTTTGGTGATCATTTCATGTTTTTAAGGCGAGTAGATACATCTTTTCTGCGCTTGAAAAAAATTGAGATCGTTAAAAAGAAACTTTTTAAAAGGCAATCACTTTTATCGGGGGACTAGGTTCTAGTATAAGAAACCGTTTATTTCCAAAATCAATGAAATACTTAACAAGTGCCACGCATAGGTCCTTTGCTGTTGTTATTAGAACGTGTCCTGTACCAGTTCAGTCGAAACCTTCTTTTTACAAAGTGTTCCCATTTTTGCTTAAAGATTTCCCCCAGTTTTTTTGGCCGTATCAAGTCGCGTGGCCTAATTTGCATACGTTTGACAAGTCAAAAAACTCCCTTTGGAATATTTATTTGTCTACTATGAGTTTATGTTGTTTTGAACAAAGCCTCAGAAGATGGACCACCCCCAGCTTTTTTTAGGAAAGTAACTGCTGACCCATGCCTTAATTTACCTGAGTGGTAGTCGCGAACCAAGCAATCTTGAAAAAGATGGTTTTACCAGCGAAATTGGATGCAAAGTCTTGGATATGCGTAATAGGGTAGCGATCAGGAGTTGTGATGTCATTCAGCCTGCCGTAGTCCCCACATGGGCACCATTCACCATTGCCTCTTGGGACCATGTGGAGTGGAGAGGCCCAAGTGGTCGAACAAAGAGGGGTCGGCCTTCGGTGACAAAGTGATGGGAGACACCGTGTCTGATAGGGTGTCACTGGTGCAAGGGCTCGTCAATGACGGGAAGTCATCCAGAAGTCGTGTGAAAGGATCACCGGGGAATGGTGGCGTAGAGAGAAAACTAAGGTGAGGAGTGGGGCATGGTGAAGATTCTGCCTCGGCACGCGTCAATTAGGCGTCGTCTGTCCAGGTCCACCAACAATTTGTGTTGCAACAGAAAGTTAGCGTTGATAATTGGTTGAGTCACGTCAGCTACTAGAAATTGCCAGGTTAGTGGGCGTGGGAGCCCGAAATTGAGAATTAACTGTCGAGAACCGTTAGTGTTAATGATAGAGTTATTCGCAGCTCGCAAGGTGACGTCACCTTTCTTAAAACGATCTGAGACGCTATCTGATTGTCCGGCAGGAAGCACGCTAAGTGCAGCTTCCGTGTCAATTAAAAAATTCAGCTTAGTATTCTTGTCATAAAGTCGAAGAAAGGGAGAGGGGCCAGTCGCGTGGGCTGCATTCACCGACTGGCAGGCAAGTTTCCCTGTGGCTTTTGGAACTTGCAAGGCTCACGGCATTTTAAGCTTTCGCACCAAAACGCTCGTGGTACCAACAAATATCGGATTGGGAGCGAGATTGTGGTTGTTCACGCACTGGTGAAGGCGACTGCAAGGTTTTCCGAACCTTTTGTAGCTCGGTTTTAATGGCGGTAATTTCAGAGTTACCCTAGTGCTGGAGTTGATAAACCGGTGCTTGAGGACCTTGGACTTCCGCCATGCTGTCCGCCATGTCGGCGAGCTCACTAAGGCTGGCATCTTTGTGCACCGCAAGAGCCGTGCGAACGGTGAGTGAAAGTTTCTGCAGGAAAAGCTCACGAAAAATCTCCTCGTTGCCAGCGTCGGTGACTGTACTTCCGCGAAGCTTCAACATATGCCGTAAAAGTTGTGATGGCTTTCGATCACAAAGGTCTTCTACGTGTAGAAGCTACTGTAAGCGTTGTCGTTTTGAAGGGCAGACGCGGTTTTGTAATTCGGTTTTCAGTGCTGTTTAAGGAGCTTCTGGCGACCGCAGAATAATGTCGCGTACTTCTGAGGCATATTGGGCTGGTAAAACGCGAACCACATGACCAAACTTAGTCTTCTCCTGGGTGATATTTTGAGCCGCTTCAGCTTCAGCTTGTGCGAGCCAAAGCTCGGGGTCAGACGGCCATAAATGGTAGTTTTAGCGAAACAGCACCAGCGACCGCGGTTTGTTGTGTCGGAATGGCAGCTTCGTCGGGCATGGCCGCGTCGGGGTCACCAATTTAGCGTTCACAATAGACGAACACTAATAATAGTTAACCTTCTATATTCTGCTGACAACAGAACACTCGAACCACAACAGCTTGCTCAAAGGGCACGTGTTTACAATTGGAAAGAATAGGTAAATCCCCCTCTAAGAACTAAATGTCACTTGATAACGCAAGAGTGTTTTAGAAATGTCACCCAAGGAATGTTGAGGGTCACCACACTACAATGACCTTAGAACACATGCAAAGAATATGAGGCTGACTACACCTAGAAAAATGGTTTTTTATACCACACGAGCTCGCCGTGCGAGCGAATCGTGAGTGACGTTTTACCGATCTTGAAGGAATTTACGTTACTTCTTTGTGATACTTGTGAAATATTATGCCTGAATTTTTGAAAACAGGGTTAGCAATCTACTGCTTGGCAATTAAAAACAATAAAGAGTCTAAAAAAACTTAAAACCGCGCTTTTTTTTTTAACTCTTTTGCGCTCACAAAAACATTACGTAATATTTAGCAACAACGTTTTGCGCGAAAACATTACCTGGAAACAATTTAAAAGATGGTTAGGACTTGTTTCCATACCTCAAACCGCCATTGGATACGTTGTGATGCGTACACAAAGTAAATACTGATTATAGGCCCAGGCACTGAAAATACTGATTAGGGTTAGGGTTAATGGTTAGCTTCTTTATAGCGTTCGGGTTTTCGATATGGTACTTAAATCAAACCATGCACTGGCAGCGAATCCTCGGTGGTCTAGTGGTTGGGGTAGAAGACTGCCGATCTGACAAGCCGGGTTCAAATTTACTTCGTCACATCGAAAATATTTTTCCTTTACAATTGAAGAGACTTGCACTTTGACAACATTTGTTGAGAAGAAACTAAGTCTCTGTGTCAAGAAACTTAGAAATTTCAATGGCGTACGTGAATAGGGAGAGAGCGGTTTGAGATATGGAAACAAGTCTTTACTTTAAAAGATTGGAAACAACAGAGATTGCGTGATTCAAAGTTGGCTCAGTGCCTGGGTTGTAAGAGATTTTATTTATTTTTAATCTTTATGCGAAAGTTCAGCTCATGAAACGTGATATAATTACCGCCGTCATCTACTGTTAAATCACGACCGAATTTCCTTACGAGAAAATGTGACTCTGGCTGCCTTTTAGCATATATATGCTGAAAGGCGTATCTAATTACATTCTTTGCATGGCGCGGGTCTAGCGTGACTTGTAATCGGGGAATTTTGTTTACGTCTAAGGAACAAATACCTTGACCTTTTAAACGAATATAAATTTACATATGCTAAAAGGGTTTTTGACGAGCGCTAAGGCTAGGTTTTAACTTTTTTTCCCGAGAAAATTCCACCATTGCTTCTGGCGAAGTAAACACGATCTTATTTATCACCGTCAGCGTATTCCATGGCTGACGCTAGACGTAATACCTTTTTGGCGCATTGGATATTCCCTTCGAAAAGTGAACAGAAACAAAAATTCGGATTACAAAATCTTCTGTTTCGCACGCAAAACGAAAATACAGCTTAATTCTGGATAATTTCAGCCTTAGTAGCCAGCAACTGGTACTAAGTTACATTCTTTATCCTTGCAAATGTCCTGATGTGCATCTCCAACGGATTTTGGCCCAATTTTGTTCTGTCTGAATAGTTAATTTGCTAACTTGACAAAATGCTCCTGAGGGGGGATATGACGAAAAGAGCTGAGAAATGGCCTGTAATTCGCTGATGATGACATCATCCGGTTACGACAATTGGCCGAGTGGGAGTTTGGGTCTGCTCACCGACAAAACTAAAAAAACAAGAACCGCAGTGCGGTTGTAATCGCGCTCTTTTAATTTGTTGTTTTTTAATCTTTATGCGAACGTTTAGCTCATGAAACGTGAAATAGTTACCGCCGTCATCTACTGTTACATGACAACCGGCTTTCATTACGCGAAACGTAACTCTCGCCTTTCAGCATATGGAGGTGTTAAGTTACAAAGGGTTTGTCTTGAGAAAAACGTCAATAGACATTTTAGCCTAAATTTAAGTAAATTTTGTAATAAAATAACTGACCTCAATGCCTTGTTTTCTTTTCTATAGGCATCTTGCGTTTCAGTGCGATCCGAAACCTTTTAAGCGATTTATCGCTTTTTCAGTTTCCTCTCGTAAGACGAGTAAAAGCTACATACTCGATCGAAGTGAAAAAAAGACACTTAAAGCATGCCAGTCGCCCCAATTCCTCCACAGAATCATAGTACAGGGTTAAGTGCTCCGTTCCAGTTAAATTCCAAGCCAAATTCATCTCCACAGCGCACGCTACAAAGCTCTGGATTTTTAGTATATTGACGGGTCAACAGATCATAAGTTGCGTGATCGATTCCACATTGCGATCTAGTGAAAGTGAACAATACAAGTTGCGTGATTCAATGATTACATTCTTTGCATAGCGTGATTTGTAATCCGAGAGTTCTGTTTACGTTTAAGGAAAAAAATACCCTGACCTTTCAAACGAATATAAATTTACATATGTTAAAAGGGTTTTTGACGAGCGCTGAGATTTTAATTTTTTTCCGAGAAAATTCCACCATTGCTTCTGGCAAAGTAAACACAATCTTATTTATCACCGTCAGCGCATTCCGTGGCTGACGCCAGACGTAATACCTTTGTTAGCGCATGAATATTCCCTTCGAAAGTGAACAGAAACAAAAATTTCATTTTGCACGCAAAGCGAAAAGACAGCTTAACTCTAGATTATTTCAGGCTTACTAGCCAGCAAAGGTTCCAAATTAGATTCTTTATCCTTGCAAATGTTCTGAAGTCCATCTCTGAGGGAAATTAACCTAAGTTTGACCAAATAAACATTCCTCCCGACCGTGGCCATTTTTTTGTCTGAATAGTTAGTTCGCTAAGGCCCGGTCCAAACGCCGCCACTCATGTGCCGAACCAAACTCAATAAAGTTCGACTTTAGAGCGACTTTGGAGCGACGGCTGGTTCAGACGGCGTACTTGCGTCGAACTTAATTCGGGAAGCTCGTGGTAAACAATATTCGATGAGAAAATATGCGTTCTGAATTCAAGAACTCTGTCCAAATAGAAAAGCTGTGACTAATGTTTCGCTGTCCAAGCAATGTTTGGGGAAGCAAATTCAATCGCAAGGTTCCTTGTTTGTATTTAGACAGGTTTTGTCCCGGTAAATACGACCTGTTAAAGGGAAATCTCATAAGCTGGGCTAGTATCACGAAGAACCAGCAAAAAATGAATTTGCGCTGCAAAAAACTCGCTCAAACAGTCCCGATTCTCGTAAATCGAAGGCAAGAAGGAAGCTCCGAAACGTGACAGATTGTTTGTTGTGTTTATTTTTAGCGACGACTTCGAGCTTCATGCGAGGCTGGTCACGCATCCCAATTTTGAGCCAATCACGAGTGCCGTTATATGAAAAATACATTACAGTAATTTATGCGTTAGGTTCGGCACATGAGGAGAACACTGTATGAATCAGCCACCGCTCCAACGTCGCATAGTGCGGCAGACCCTGCCGAATTTAATGTTGTTTGCCGCTCCAAATCTAATCTGCCGAACCGAACTGATTCAAACGCCGCTCTTTTGCCGTACTTAACTCATCACTTAGATTCGGCGCGTGAACGGAGCGGCGATTGGAACGAACGGGCCTAATTTGACAAAACTCTTCTGAGGGGGGACTGATATGACGAAAAGAGCTGAGAAATGACCTGTAATTGGCTAAGGATGACATCATCCGGTGACGACATTTGGCCGAGTGGGAGTACGGGAATAGTCATCGATAAAACTAAAAAAATTAAACCGAAGGCCCAGCAAGAACCGCTCAGCCTACGGCTGCGCAGTTAAAAAAATAAATAAATTAACCGAAGGCAGAACATGACCTGCCCAGCCTACGGCTGCGCGGTTAAAAAAATAAACCGCCAGCCGAGCAATAACCGCCCGGCCTACGGCAGCGCGGTTAATAAAATTCGTCCAAAGGC
Source organism: Platygyra sinensis (assembly GCA_019787425.1). Lineage (NCBI taxonomy): Eukaryota > Metazoa > Cnidaria > Anthozoa > Scleractinia > Merulinidae > Platygyra > Platygyra sinensis. Next base: position 1,173 of record JAHPZR010049452.1, on the reverse strand, counting down.
CGATTAAAGGCCTATGTCTGACGCCGAGCAGTAAGTTAATGGTCCCAGAATCATTCCAACGAGTCGAAGTTTAAACTGACGCAAATTTTAGAACATTTAAAAAATTTATTCAGAAACCTGACTTCCGGCGAAGTTTCAAAGTGGTGTCATTTCAGTCTAGAAATTTTTAAGTTGAGTTCGCTGCAGCGATGGAGTGCCTGGTTAAGGCTTACATAGCAACTTAAATAGTCAGCAAAACACTACTTTTTAGCGGTCCGATAAACAACAGGATTTTGCATGGAATAGACAACAAACTGAATGGAACATAGTGCACAACTGAATTATGTCTACATCCACTTGTAAACAAATCCCTAACCAGAAAGCAACAACAACAACAAAAAAACGACGTCAGACGTGAAAAACACAGTAAACAAGCTAATATTAGACAGGGGAAGCTGTTGAAAGTTACACAAAAATTTTAGGTTTGCCGACCCGGTTTTTATAACTTCAGGTATATTGTATATCTTTATTTTCATCGTCATTATTAGTTTTTTAATGATTAAGTGTTGACAGAAACCGTGCTAGCGCAGAAAAGTCAGCAGAGTTGGCGCAGTGGTGAGAGCGCTCGCCTCCCACCAATGTGGCCTGGTTTCGATTTCGGGCCAGGTTTTTATGTGGGTTGAGTTTGTTGTTGGTTCTCATCTTGCTCTGAGGCTTTTTCTCCGGATTCTCCAGTTTTCCTTCCTCCACAAAACCAACCCTCTAAATTACAATTCGACCAGGATAAAGGACCCGCATGGAAACCAGCTAATTAAAAGCTGGTGTGGTTTTAATTTTAATTTTTTTATTTATGTATGTTGCGGGGACAACGACAATGTTGCATTAAATTCAACTGGTTCGAATTCGTCGGTCACGAATCAGGGACAAAATGACCCCAGTTGCAATTTTCGGACCATGAGCACTGCTCTCGCAAACTGCTTCCGTTATAACAAAGAAATGATCCAGTATTCTCTTCGAGTGCACCAGCTTGCTTACTGTCCCTGCAGCATGGGTTCTATGCGTTCACAAGAAGGCGCTTGTTCCCACTTTAGGACCCTACATCATCATGTCCTTAGTGAGTGCCAACCTTTACACTTTCCGAGCTTGCCTTACGCGGGTTCTAGTCAGATTGATGGAATAAAAGTCACTCAGCCA
>JAHPZR010049450.1:10000-12925 GCA_019787425.1 Platygyra sinensis | reverse complement strand
ACGAGTTACTCAAGGTTAATTTGACAATGTCCTAGAAAGTTCTTTGTTTTCATTAAGCATGCCATTCACTATTGATTCCAGCAGAGAAATCAACATTGACCATCTTATCAACGAATTTTTGTATCTTACATACTGTTCTACTCAAGTTCAGAATAGAGTCTGAAAGTTTTCTCATATTACGTAACACATCAAGTTAAGTCATTGGCCGTCTTTATGCTAGAGACGTTTAAGTTGTGTAGACAACATAACGTCTAAGACGTTTAAGGCGTCTCTTATAAAAACGAGACGCATTTAAGTACACAGCCTAACAAAGAAAAAATACTTAAAAAAAAAAAGGACTGGTTCTACACTCGGACGATCACTGGAAACAATTAAGCAACTTTTAGCGCGCCAACATACGAACAAATCTACCAGCTGATAACATGGCAGGCAGTTAAGGGCGTCACGTTTTATAGTAGACAGGTTGAACGACTTTTAAAACGTTAAAGGCGACTGATAAGAGCGTCGTTTAGACGCTCTTAAAAAAAAGACGTTTAAGTAGACCGAAGTTAAAAGTAGACAGACATTTTAAAGCTTCTTTTTATACTAGACGTTAAAGTCGTCTCGAGACAGCTTTAACGTCCGAGACGACATTGAAGTCCTTAGCATGAAAACGGCCAATATGGCGATATGAGACAAAAATGGCAAAGTGTTAGCATCGATGCCGACTGACAGATCAGTGTCTGACCAGATGTTCCATGTGTTCCATGACTTGTTTTGTTGGTTTGAATCTGGCTTAGAACTTAGCCACCGCGAATCATTTGCAATCAGTTCGGCGAATTAGTGACGGAGTGGACTACGACAGACCAACGTTATTTTGCTACGTTTGAGTTTCTCAGTATATTTTTAAGCCCGTTTCCACCTCAACGTGGCTCTTTCAAAGCAAGTACGTTTTAATGTTAAGAAAAAACTGCGGGTAAGTTTAATTAAGGAGAGTCGTTAGAGACTGAATGGCAGCATTCTGGTACACCTCCTACTTACGCCCTTAACTGAACGACTTTACAATTTTCAAACACTACTTAGGATAAAAAAGTTCAACCATTAACTGTATTAAAAAACCTTTTTGGAGTGTTAGGCTCGTTATTCTATAGTGGCATTCTTAGTGTTTGATCTCTTCTAACACGAAATCGTCAGTACTATTGAGTTCTATGTAATCTACATTAACGGTCATTAAAATTGTACTTGAGTTTATCACCTTCTTGGTCTGAAGACACGCTATCACTAGTTAAAAGTGGATATGATGAAAACGATTTTTTACCCCCTCCCCCTCTGCCCTCCCCCCCTCCGAAGGGGGGGGGGGGGTTATTATGCGCTGAAAAAAAAGGTACCAACCCGGACGCGCCAAAACTTTAAATATATATTGTTACAAATTTTGTACTCTCGTGCAAGCTGCCAGGAGATTGCCCTGTAACAGTGTATCGAGATTTAGATCGATACCAGGACAGTTCTCAAAGTTCCACCAATAGGTACGGCTGTACTGTGCCTAGATAGACGCAACGTCAAGCCGAGCGTATCAGTTAACCATGAATATGAATGGGGTTAACAAATCTATGGGTCAGATGTTAAGATATTTCACTAGATTAAACGGCAAGAAAGAAGCTAAAAATAATACAAATAAACGTTTGTGGATACTGGCAGCAAAGGGGAAAGGTTTATTTATGAACTGAGCGTTCAGTATTGTACTATTCTTTATCCTACTGAATTGCGTGACGAAAGAAAGCGGCCTTGCCCTCAAGGCCGGTTATGTTCCATTAACTGCGTTTTACCGACCGGTAAAAGCGTTATTAAAATGCGTAAATGTTCCTTGTGTGTTTGCAGACAAGTCGTTTCAAATATTCAGTTTGTTATCTACCTCATCTGCAGAATGTAAAGGAAAACAATAAAAGGCTTTAAGAATTTGGTTCTAACTTTACTTTCACAAGAATCGAAGATAATCATTGCACTCTCTCCTTCGTAAAAATTCATGGCACGCCGATTGTTGCGCTACTTGTAAAATTTGATCCTAAACGCGACAGAGAGGTCAGCATAAAAGAAAAAAAATCAATTTGGTGTAATTCTTCGTCTTTTTATTCCTGTTCAATGATCACAAGTTCATCTCTATACACTGAATGATTTTCTTTAGTTTCGGTACATTTTATAGCGTAAAAACTGACACGAAACCCGAGTTGAAGAACTAGAAAGATTTCAATTGAGCTTTTTCATATTTCATATTTTCGACCTGAGACTTTAGACAAAAAACACGTGATCACGTCGTGTAACATGTGAATCTTCAATGTCATGTCTCTGATTCTTATACAACCGGGTCTGTAAAGTGACTGCCAAAACTAATTTAAAAGAAAAACTGTTGGAAACGGTTCTTAAATATAAACACTGACCAAAATGTCTTGTTAAAGTCCCGAGGAATAATTATAAATTAAAGGTGTTTTTTGGAAACATTGAGATTTTAACTGAAAACGGTCGAACACAATAAGTACGAGCTACTGAGTGACTTTTCTTGTAAAAACACATGACAGCGTAGCCATATTATGCAACACATACCACGAGTGACCCAATGATAACATTTGAATAATAATGATATTTTGAAAATGTAAGGGTTTCTATGTTGCTTATAACTCAGACTTTCCGCTGATAAACAATGTCGAAATCCCGAAATATAGTTCGCAGAATTGTATCTGGTGTTGCTTTCTAACGATCTGTAGTTGTCCTAGGTAACTTGAGCAAGTTTTGGTCAATATATCCTGTTATGTACAATACAAAAGCAAGGCAGGAAAGACAGCCAGTCGGCACTAGGTTCCAGCGTTCGGAAATTGGTCAAATCTTGGAACAAACGCAGCTTTTACTGCCATTCTCCGTACTTAATCTTCCTTGTAGAGCAAGTGTTAAACA
>JAHPZR010049450.1:0-5000 GCA_019787425.1 Platygyra sinensis | reverse complement strand
CGGCTTCTATTGCCTTTCCAACAAGAAATGTCAACTCGTCAAATTCGTCCTGTTCTAGGTTCTTTGCTGCTTTCACCATCATATTTACATCAGATAGTACCTTCGACAAAAGAGCAAGACAATGTATGAGTCACTGCACAATTTACAACTCTCCTAAACGCTTTTCTTTGACCCGGAATACCAAATTGCTTTTACCTTTTCCAGACTTCTTCATTTTTTACAGATTAAATCATGGTCGTGGGAGCAGTCATCCTTAAAGCAGGCATTTTCCTGATCACTCAAGGCGTGTTTTCGACAGTGATCTGCGCATTGCGAGTCCAGCATCACATGGGTCTGTTGGAAACAAACGAAACAAAGAACACAAAAGGTAGTTTCAAAGCTACGTTTATTACTTTGAGTCGCAGGATAACTTAATGAGCACATCACTCAGTAACATTTACGTCTAATTATGGTAGTGAGTAAAAGAAACGGCTTTGTTTAAAAAATGCAGGTTCACCTAGTTATCAATATTCCGGATTCCGTCCGAAATCCGGTATCTAAATTCAATGAAATGGCCATAAATGGGAGAGGGGAGGGTGAGTGTTAGAGCGTTTTGCTGTCACTAAATTTGCTGAATAACATCACGCACTTCAATAAAGATTAATTTGAAACGACACTGGTCCTCTCTATTGCAAAAGAGAGGTATTAGTCAGCACTATCTTGCGGGTGGAACTTGATCATGCGGCGTTCGTGTTCGGAGTGAGAAGGGCGTGGCTTGACAGATGAGCGTGTCTGACAGCTATTTCCTTGCAAGGTACACTACTCACCTTAAACTCACTTTTTACATATTGCTTTCCATCCTTGAGAGATTTCTTTAAACTTTCTGCTTCGGCAACTGACACAGCTGAAACAGCAAGAAGGCAATTCACTACTGTCTCAAGGTCGTCAAATGCCTTTCCTCCTTCTACAATATAGTAATCAAGGCCTTGGAGACATTTTGGAATAGAGGCCAGACAAGCTTCGGACATGACTTTCATTAGTGCCCTCTTTTGTAATGGATCTGGAAACTCCGTCTCCTTGCAGTATTGATGATAAAAGGAAAAAGGATGATTAAAAACTGGCGCCCTATATCTTTGATTAATGTTGATGCGAAGATTGCCTCTAAAACGCTAGGTAAACGTTTGGAAAAGGTTTTACCTGAGATAATACACTCAAATCAAAATGCGTTCGTTAAAGGAAGATCTATTTTTGATGCAATCAGAACAATTGATGATGTGATGGAGTATACCAAAGAGAAGGATCTATCTGGAATCTTAGTGGCTATTGACTTTGAAAAGGCTTTCGACACACTCAATTTTAATTTCTTAATAAGAGCACTACATAAATTTAATTTTGGCCCTTCTTTTATCCAGTGGATTCGAATACTGTATAAAAATATATCGAGTTGTGTAATGAACAACGGTTTTACAACAGCCCCCTTTACGTTGAGCAGAGGGGTACGTCAAGGCGATCCACTTTCTCCCTATCTTTTTATAATTGCGTTAGAAACTTTAGCTATTAAGATTAGAAACGACGATTCAATCAAAGGCTTTAATATTGGCGAAGAAACCACGAAACTTTCCTTATTCGCAGATGACATGACTTGTTTTTTACGTGACAAAGAATCTCACACCTCCCTCTTTGCCATTCTGGAATCCTTTGGATCATGTTCTGGTCTGCGTGTAAATCACGAAAAAACCGAGATTATAGCGCTTGGCAGTACTATTCTACACGAAAAGGATTTTAATGACCATAAGATTTGTGGTATTATCAAGATCTTAGGAATTTATTTTGGATACGACGAAAAACAGAGAAACGAACTAAATTTCCGACAAACATTAAAATCTATTAAAAAATCAATACATATGTGGAAATGGAGGAACTTATCTATTTTGGGTAAAATTCAAATTATTAAAACTTTTGCAATTCCCAAGTTAATGTTCAGAGTATCGGTTATTCCGATACCAAATGATCTTGTAAAAGAAGTCAACTCGATTCTCTACACTTTTATTTGGAATGGAAAAGATAAAGTCAAGCGCTGTGCGCTCATCTCAGATATTGATCAAGGAGGACTGAAGATGCTGGATATTGAGTCTATGATTAATGCAAGACGAGTCATTTGTTTAAAAAAATTCTTAGAGGACTACCCAAGTACTTGGAAATCGTTTTTAAATAGTTGTATTTTTTCGGTTGGCGGGAGTTTAATTTTGCATTGTAACTTTGACACCATCAAATTAAAAACTCAGTTTCCGAAATATTATAAAGAATGCTTTGACGCATGGTCAGGTTTAAATAATAGTACGCCTGTCACTTTCAATGACGTTATGAACGAGATCATTTGGAACAATAGGTTCATATGTATTGATAAAAAGTCTGTCTATAGAAGTGATTTAGTTAATTTGGGAATCATCAAGGTGGGTGACCTTATTACGGATAACAATCTTTTCCTCCACGAAGATCCTTTTGTCACGATCTCTCCCGAACAACGCTTCTTTATTATGGGACTTGTTCACTCTCTTCCATCGGACTGGAAAACAATTATTAGATCTTCGGTCTGTAATAATGAAAAAAGACCCATCCCCCACACACCGTACGTTAATTTAAACTGTGGCTTTTTCCCTATTTCAGATGTTACCTCTAAACAGATATACAACTCTTTTTTGTGCAAAAAACAAATTCCTCCGACAGCCCAACAAAAAATATCAGACAAATACTTAGACACGATTATTAATTGGAAAAAGGTTTATTCTCTTCCTTTCCGTACCACACTTGATTCTAAATTGAGAGAATTTCAATACAAAATTCTAAACAACATTGTTTTTACAAATGACAAATTATTTCGCTTCGGCCTTTCGCATTCTCCGAATTGCACTTTTTGCAATGAAGAACCAGAATCCTTAGAACATTTACTCTCTCGCTGCAAAGTGTCTTCTGAATTTTGGAAAGAAGTCTTGTCCTGGCTTAAAGAAAATAACATTGTTATAGAATCCTTCAATGAGATAGGCTTGTTTTTAGGGATTTTTGAAGAATCAGAAGATTTCCTTCTAATCAATCATGTTATGCTTTTAGGTAAATATTATATTTATGTAAGGAAATGCCTTGGAAGTTTACCTTCGTTGAGAGGCTTTATTGCCAGGATATGGCGTGTTTATAATATCGAACTCCATATTGCGAGGGAGAGGAATAAACTCGCTACTCACTTTAAAAAATGGGAAAAGTTAATAGCTGCTTTAAACACCTAGTAGAAAATTAACCTTGTCCTATCCTACATTTAGGTCTATCTCTTTTTTTTTTTTTTCTCCGTGTACGTAGTACACGGGTTTAACTGTGTGGTTATCTTAAGTACTCTGTTTAAAAAACCTATTAATTGTTAATCATAGATTGAAAGCAATGTATTGTAAATTAGTCCTTCTAAGTAGTCTTTTTTGTAACTACTGTTTTCTTGTTTTTAGTAACTCAGTCCGAGTAGTGTTTCTGTAAATCGTAACTTCTCTTTTTTTTCTGCTCTTGGTAAGTTGTAAGTTCTAGATAAGCTGTAAACTGTAATTAGCAAATCAACTTCTTTAGTATTGTAACTTGTCTGTGGTCTAATAAAAAATAAACAAATTACAAAAAAAAATACTGTTGCACTACATGTGTAGGTGCCATTACGCGGATGACATTTGGGATATCTAAAACCTCGCCAGAAGACAATTTGAAGCTTTTCGTACTAAATGGCAGATCTTGGATCACATGTGAACTAGTCACAAAGTCCAGAAAATGGTCGAGCTTTTCAGAGACGACGCGACGCAATTCCAGCCACACCATTTCAGCACTTTTTGGACAAAGGATGCTTACAACCATTTGCATCACTTCTCGCACTTTATCAACATAATATGACTTTGTTTTCTTGCAAGCATTTTCCCAAGGGACCTTCAAGACTCTTTCGATGGATTCTTTCTCGGACAGCCTCAGCATGTCATTTAGAAGTGTAAGCCCTTCATCTTCCTCATCTTCTTTGTCTGTGCTGTCTGAATCATCAGCGATACCTTGGCTGCCTAGATCATAAAAGGACGATCGCCTTCTGCCTGACTTGCAAGGTGTTTCGACTGGGAAGCCCTGGAGGATGTCACAACACTCTAACTTTGCCTTTCGGGCACCATTATTTTCCTCCTCCTGTTGAATAACGAATCATTGTCACTATTATACGAATATCTTGAAATGTAGCTATTTTCCTCGTGTTGTACCTAAGGGGGTGATTATGCGTAACAAAATGGCAATGATAGGAGTGAGGCAGGGGGAAGGGAGGGGAGGGGAGGGGAGGGGAGGGAAGGGAAGGGTAGAAGAGAGGCGATTAGCCAAGTAGTACCCGACGATCTTTAATTCATTCGATCACTTACTCCGTTTATTGGTGGTTTTCACGTCACGCAAGTAAGCGTATTTATCACGCAAGTGAAAAATAAAATCGCTTACCATTCAATAAATTGAGTCAGGAAATTAAAATATAGTAGAAGAGTAATAAATAAACAATGTGCCAAAGTTTCGGGGATGTGCGATACTCCAGACTTGAGTTATTCGTTAAAGGGTATCGTCTGAGGGACTCCAACATGGCGGCCGGAAACCAGTGGAAACATCTGGAGCTTACTTTGGCTCTCTCAAAACGTTTATTCTCTCTGTTAAACATGAAAACAGTCGCATAGGCACTCCTCTAGACATATTGGTTACTCAGAACTCAAAGACATAAGGCGAATCGATATTTTCGTGCAGGTAACATGTTACCCAGAAACAATGCCGATGTCACGCATTGTGAAAAAACCGTGTTCTACTTTCAAAACAAAGCGGTCTACCGAGCTGAAGACAAGCCAGCAGAAATATGTTCAATATTGACTTTTACCTGATGAAGGTAAAAACTTAAAATTTTTAACTTTAGTTTTTTTCTGACGTCACGTGAAAACCAAGAATAGTTTATATGATTAACCTGCACTTTTTCCCCTGCCTCCGAT
>JAHPZR010049449.1:32500-64362 GCA_019787425.1 Platygyra sinensis | reverse complement strand
GGAGAGAACACTCTTCTTTAAAAACGTACCTTTTCTCAATTTTTTTAACACACACCAAGTCATTTGTTTTTCATAGTGAACTGGGATCTCAGAATTTGTTTGCACAAAAGCAAGCTGCCTCCCCAGTCGAATAGCTGAATATATTTAATTTATCTTTATTCAAATAACGATGAATTCAATTTCTTTTGTCACGATCGCAGCTTGATAAAATATATCTCTACAGTGGTTAATATCATGAAATGGATTAATTGTTTTGGGATCGATCGATTCCCATGGACACCAGAAAACACAATAACACCAGAAAATATCGTTGCGATGGCGTCATGTTTTGTAGTGGCCTTTCAAAAAGAAATCCATAAGTTATTGCAGCAGTTATGCCTCTCCCTTGATTTTGAACGGACTTTTAATTTGAGAAGCTTTTTCGATAACTTGTTGATATCTCTGCTGAGAATAGAGGAACGGTGATGGATAGGTTTTTGTTAAAACTTGCGTCAAAGTAAACGGAAAGAAGGTAAAAATGGAAACATTCTGAAAAGGCATAGAAAACAAGCAATCTAAAAGAGAGCAAATAAAATTAATCGCGTGTAAGTGATATGTGTGTAGTAGTTATTTCTTGCTTCCATGGTATCTAACAATTGAAAGTTTAAGTTGACGGAACTTGTGTTTTGAATCTTCTAATGAACTGTTGACATCGATATGCATCAAGATGGCTCCGAAAATATTTCAAAGAAGTGTCTCAAGTGGTTCTTTTCACCCAATTTCTACTCGTAATCGATAAAAGAATGCTTAACTTGCTAAATGTTTCTTTTTGATTTCGAATTAGGTTAAAAGAGAGAAATTGGGCTTTTGTATTTTAAATAGATGAACAGGAAATGGCCATGAATCATACAATTTTATGTAGACAGTACGCCAGCACAGAACAAAAATAAAAATTGAAGTCCCCAAGCACTTTATGGCCTTTTGAATAGCTTTACTGATTGTTCCCACTTTCCATGTGAGGATAACGTTTATTTGGCTTTGCCCATTGCAGATACTTACCATCAATTAAAGGCTATTTAAAACGCTACGAAATATGCACCTTATTTAAGATGAAGCCACCGAGGGAAATCAAATCGCCCATTTAAAATCAATATATGTGATTTTCGACTGATAGTTGTACAATATGATCCAGTGTATTTCATTTTCACAAGGCTTTCCTTGTTGTAGAAAATACTAAAGCAAAGCTGGCAAATGAAATATGCATAAATTAGGGTCAAATGGCCACCTTACCAGGGGTTCCACCTTACTTGTGGGGAATAAAATATTTTGACCTACTTTTTGGCATGCAATCATTTACTTACCAAGCCCGGCGATTTTTGCCCACTTTAAGCGAAATTGGTGATTTGAGCATTATGATTCTGCTTGGTTTTCTCATTGAAACACTCTCAAGAAATAGCACCTGTAGCTATGATAATTTTCATAGAAAAGTCGTCTCTCGGTAGCACATCTTCTGAGTCTGCGAATGCTGCTCGTGCGCCAGTGAAAACCAGTCTTTCTGACGCATAATAACTAAAAGTCCGAGTACCATTTGTTGTACAATCCGCTTGTCAAAATATACGGGATATTGTTACTCGCTTAAGGCTGCACCTAGACGCGAGCGTCCGGTTTTCTTTGTTCAAATACGTGAGCGGGTAGGTTTTGGTCTCACTGTAGCGTTTTAATCAGTTATCGGAATATTTGGTCTGTTGATTTACCTGATTCTAGATCTTGTTAGTTTCTCAGGCATTTCATTGGGTTTCGTTTTTCCATCAAAGGCGGCCTCTTCACTCTGGTCAGTAAAACTTCGTTCGTCTTGTAAGCCAGGAATTCATTTCACTGCATGGCTAAATCATTTTTACTTAGTTGCTTGTCATGAAAGTAACGAGGGTTCGCATGCTGAATGTGGTTGCGAAGTAGCTTTCATATATATTTATCTTTTCTCTCCCTTGCTCTCTCGAATATTTCGCAGTTCCCATTAGACATTGCGGTTTACTACTCTGATGCTTCACCGGCAAAGGTGAAAGCTCCGAACATAAATAGTGAACAACTTCCTGTTCATGAAAACTATATTGATCTATGCCTTGTCGAACCTTTGATGAAAACTCGCAATTTTTCCTCGTTAAAGGCACAGTTATTCGGTTGATAAATCGTGCTTATTATAGCAAAGAAAAAGTATCCATGATTGGTGAAACTACATATCCTAAACTAACACCTGATTGACCATTTTGCTTTCATAGGAACTCGCCACCAAAAGATGAATTGCAATCTACTTCCATTTTATTCTTCCAGAGCTTCGTCCCCGCATGAAATCTATATTTTTTTTTCTTAGACAATAGGGTCGTTTTAAGCAATTGCTTCTATATTTGGAAGTCTTTGGCAATATTCGATTCGCATGTGGAAATTAGAAGAGAAAACTTTCGACCATAGGAGGAAAAATCTTCTTTAAAAATCATACCTGTTCTCAATTTTTTAACACCCATCAAGTCATTGGTTTTTCACAGTAAACTTAGATCTCAGAATTTATGTTTGCACCAACTGTCTCTCCAGTCGAAGTCTGACTTGACTCTAGTTTCTTTCGAATAGCTGAATATATTTATCAATTTCAAACAACGATGAATTCAACTTCTTTGGGCACGATTGGAGCTCGATAAAATATGTATGTCTAGTTAATATCATGAAATAGATTAATTCGTTTGGATCGATTCCCATTGCGTTTCATAACATCAGAATATATCTTTAGCGATGGCGCCATGTTTTTGTGGTGGGCTTTCAAAAAGAAAGCCATAGCTTATAGCAGTAGTTATGGCTCTCCCTGGAGTTTAAACGACCTTTTGAGAAGCTTTTGCGACAAATTGTTAATATCTCTGATGAAAAAAGAAATAGAGGTACAGTGGTGGATAATTTTGGGTTGAAAGTGTCGTCGAGCTTAACGGAAAGATGACACGAAACGGAACATTTTGAAAGGCATAAAAGTCTAGGAATCTAAACGAGGCCAAAATTTCGTGTAAGTGACTTGTACGTTCACTTGTAGTTATTTCTTGTCTCCATTGTGTTTTGAACCTTAAAGCTTAAGTTGATGAAACTGCTGGAGTATTGATATCGATATGTATCAAGAGGAGCTCTGAAAATATTTGAAAGAAGTGTCTTAAGTGCTTCTTTTCAACGAATTTCTACTCGTAATTGATAGAACAATGCTTAGCTAACCGGATATGTCTTGATGATGGTCGAAATAGGTTAAGACAGAGAAACCGGCTTTGTGTTTCTAATGCCGGGATGGCAATAAGTCGTAAAGTTCTATGTAAACAGTACGCCAGCACAGAACAAAAAAAATGTTAAAGTCCCCAAGCAGTTTTGGCTTTTTAGATAACTTTAGGATTGCTCCCCCTTATCCATGTTAGGATAATGTATATTCGGTATTGCCCATTGCAGATATTTGCTATAAATTAAACGCTATTCACAGCGCTGCGAAATGTGTACCTTACTTTAGATGAAGCCACAGAGAGAAGTCAAATTGCTTAGTGAAAAGGAATATCTGTGATTTTAGACTGTTGGTTGTACAATATGATGCCGTGTATTTCATTTTCACAAGGCCTTCCTTGTTGTAGAAATACTCAACCAAATCTGGCTAATTAAGTTTGCAGAAATTAGAGTCTAATGACCATCTTTGCAGTCCCCCCAACTTGAGAGTTTTTGGCAACAATCATTCACTTACCAAGCCCACCGGCATTTATGCCAAGTTTAAGCGAAATCGGCGATTTTAGCTTTATGATTCCGGTTGGTTTTCTCATTGACACACTCTTAGTAATTAGCACCTTTAGTTAGTATAAATTCCATAGGAAAGTCGTTTCTCGGCAGCACTTTACTGAGTCTGCCAATGCTGCTCGTGCGCCAGTGAAAACCAGTCTTTGTGACGCATAATATCTAAAAAGACCGGAGTACCATTTGTCCAACAATCAACTAGATGAAATAGACGGGATATTGCTACCCGCTATAAGGCTTCACCTAAAACGCGAGCGTCAGGTTTGTTGAGTTAAAATAGAGCGGGTAGGTTTTGTTCTCATTGAAGCGTTTTAATCAGTAATTGGGATTTTGCAGTCTGTTAATTTAACTGATTCTAGAAAAAATAGATTGTGGTTGGTTCCTTAGGCATTTCAGTGGGTTTTCGTTTTTCCATCAAAGCCTCTTCACGTAGGTCAGTAAAGCCTCGTTCGTGTTGTAAGCCAGGAATTTATTTCATTTCACGAGTGAATCATCCGGAAGCGTGGTTTCTTCTCAAGAAAGTAACCAGGGTTCGCATGCTGATAGTGGATGCGAAAGAGCTTTCATATGAATTTATCATCTCTCTCTCTCGCTCTCTCGAATATTTCGCTGTTCGCAGCAGACATTGCGGTTTTCTCACTCCGCTGCTTGCAAAGGTGAAAGCTCCTAATATAAACAAGTTCCTTGTAATAGAAAACTATTGATCTATGTCTTGTCGAAGCTTTGATGAAAACTCGCAATTTATACTCGTTAAAGCCACAGTTATTCAGTTGATAAATTGTGCTTCTTATAGCAAAGAAAAGACAAGCCATGAACGGTAAAACAACGTATCCGAATCTAGCACCTGATATCAGTTTTGGCTTTTATCGGAAGATGAATTGCAACCCACTTGCATCTTTTTTGTTCTAGTGCTTCGTCCCCACGTGAAATCTGTGGTTTCCTTTTTCACAGTATTATTAAATCAATTGCTTGTATGTTTTAAAACCCTTGGCAATAACATTGTGATGTTGAAATTGGAAGTAACAGAAAACTTTTACCGGACTATCGGAGGGAACACTCCTCTTTAAAAGCGTACGTTGTCCTCAACTTTTTAACACCCACCAAGTCATTTGGTTTTGACTCTATTTTTCTTACCAATAGCTGAATATATTTATCATTTTCAAATAACCATGGATTAAACTTGTATTGTCATGATCAGAGCTTGATAAATTACATGTTTGGTTAAAATCACGAAAACAGTTTAACTCTTTTAGGGTTGATTACCACAAGCTCTTCTGCCTTTGAATCTATTTTTGTGTTTTGTCCTTTAGTTTCTCCGCAACTGTTTTTCAGACTGAAGTCGTTCACCGTCCAAGTCCCAAATGGCGTGCTTTTTTTTTGTGCTATTCGTCTTGCTAGGCTGTACTTCTGGAAGGCCTGTTCATAGTAACCCACGAGCAAACAAAGGAGTCATATTTTTCACCTAAAAAGGTGTGCATCAATATCGTTTGTTTATTCTTCAGCCTTGCTCATAGTTATACCCTTGATCATGAATATATAATTTAAGCGCAACATATCACTTTTTCCCAACGAGGTCGAGGATTTCACTGCCGACATTGGTGAGGCTGGAGAAGAATACAACGAGAAGATCGAGGTGAACCCAAACAAGCGAACAGAATTGCTTGAAGTTCCCGCTCGACCTGCAGTGGATCGCAGTGACACCTTACATGATTCCAAACAAGTAAGTTTCTGTTCTCTGCTATCACCCTATTTTTTTTAAAATTGTTATGTATATATGTGCAGATGGTTTTTAAAAAGTTTTAGCTCAAATGCCCCACGCGTAGTTACGTAACTTCTAAGGCGATATAAGCGCCTACACTATTTTTCTAACGTTTTATTTACTAGTAATCAGCAATAGCACAAAAGCTTAACACAAGTAAAACACATTTTAAAGAAAAACATCATAAGCATTATACTCCAAAATCATCCACAAAAAAGTGGCAAGACATCCTTGGCTTTGACAAAATTGATGTCACAGCCCATACTGAGCCAGTACAAGTTCAGTTGATTTTGGTGCTCTACGAACTGAGCTATCAAGCCTACTGAGAGCTGACACGGTCCACGTTCAGTGTGAGTCAGAATACGAGTGAATATATGAAATATCATGTACTTGAAAAAGTTGTGTATAACTCCGATGGTCAATCATGTCTTCACATTTTTCTCCCCAGCTCAAGTAATATGATATTTCATAAGTAGTCTAACTATGTATACAAAGTGATGTTATTGGAAAAAATCACTACGTGACCAGCTCTTAGTGGGCTTGAAAGCTCGATTGGTGGAGCAGAGCACAGGCATCCCAGAGGTTATGGGCTCGAATCTCGTTCAGGCCCGAATTTTTTTCAGGCTTCAATTTCACAACTGCTTAAGTTAAGCTTTATATTTTCTCCGCAGTTCAAATTGTGATCTTTTATATTTTCACTTGCATAGTTCAAATGTTGTTCCCATACTCGCGGCTAACATCGATCTTTACCTAACAAACAATGACTCTTTCAGTGGTTGTTGCAACTGCAATCTGAACTGATAATTCGAGCCGAAAAATTCTCGGTTTTCACCAGTCATGTGATCAAAACTAAAAATCGTAACCATTCAATGAATTAAGTTAAGAAATCTGGGATGCGATAGAATCGGTTCTCTGACTCGATTTAATTCGCGCGTTATTTGCAGAAATGTACCACCCAAATTTAGAAAGCTTTTGTATGCGACGCCATGTTTGTGCCCAACATGGCGGCCGTAAAAGTAACAGAAACATCTGTCACGTGAGTTTTTGCTATTGAAACGAAAAATTGTTGCTCTCTTGAAATATATACTTCTTCTAGTGCAAACACTGTTTAGTTAGCAAAAATTTAGGTGATAACTCGTCTTTTGACCTACGCGACAGCCTTCTTTGGTCGCAGTTTTCATGTCACGCAACGCACAAAATCTTGGAAATTCAAACGTGCTCTATTACAATAAGAAGAACCCTGTCGAGCTAAAACATTGTGAAAACTTCAAGTTCCTATAGGGTCTTTTGTCTGATGAAACTAAAACCTCAGAAGGAAATGTAATATTTTAATTTTGGAATATGATTACGTCACATGAAAACCAAGAATCCTAGGTTGTGACATGCTTGTGTTGCAACGAATTTCAAGCTAATCAATGTGGGCTTATCAAAAAAGGTATTGGGTTCGGTGCAAAACGCACAAGCCGAGCCTGGATATGTTGGGTTGCGTGAGCAATAATCTCCTGAATCGCTAAGAAAACTTGCTCAGAAAAAACTAAATGAAATAACAAAGAGTAAAACGAGGCATCTCGCAAACGTTTCTCGAGGACAGTGCAGTTAATTTTCCAATCAGTACAGCACGGCAACTGAAAATTGGAAAACAACTTACCTCGAAAACTGTAAATCCAATCCAGACAAAAAGCGGAAAAAAACATTCGGAAAGAAGTTCTCTGAAAGCGCAATATGAGTTGAGCTAGCAACGACCAGGCACTGCAAATGTCAGTCCAAATTGAGGCGAAATACTAGTACTCAGTTTTCCTCTCAGACTGATCATGACCACAAAGATCTGTCACCCGTCATTCAGTCCTTAAACCCTCAAGATTTCGCTGGCTATATCGAGTTATTCACTACATTGAATAATCCCACAAAAATTGTAAGCATTCAGTAAATTAACTCAATCCGCCTGGGGACGGCGATTGCGGCAAAGGCCTTAGCAATTGAAACCCATGCAGGGCCTGAGGAAGCTGATCTTTGACTTTCTGAAGTGCCCGCAGTTTAATGTGAGTCTTGGGTTGCACGTGACGTCATCATTTTCTAAATTCCAAACTAAAGAGCCACTAGACAATGTTAATATCGTCATCATTCATACGAGGGGGGGGGGGGGGGGGGGTAGATTTAAGTCTGTGAACACAGGCGAGTGACATAAAGTTATGAACGTGCTTGTCAAAAAATATATACCTATCTCGGAATCCTTAACCTTTTTAGAGGTTAAAGTATTAAGAAAAGTGCTTATTAAAATGTCTGCTTAATCAGTTCAGATAATCAAAGTAAGTTCCAGATGTTTATACTACTTTTCGGCCGCCATGTTGGTGTCCCTTGGAGGCACACCAACATGGCCCTCCATACTGGGCTCTGTAAATTTGTGCAAAATATTTCGACAAATATTTGAAGATCAGGGAAACGTACAGACCTAAAGCTTGGAGAAGTGCCTTATTTATTTATCTCCTATAACATTGTAATTTTTTGAGTTTATTCGCGGAATGGTTTTAGAATTATTTTTAATTTTGATTGCGTGAGGGTGCAACCTAAGACTAACACACTCTCGCACGACAAAGATAAGTTTGTTGTGTCAATTGGCAGCGATTACTACTGGAATTTTCGACCAAAATTCACAACAATTACCAATGCTCATCTTGCAGTTACAACATTGCAGCCGACCAATTTGATATCGTTGGGCAGGTACTTAAGCTATATGCCAGGCGTATCTCACTTGGAAATGAAACATCAAATAAAAGATCGTCAATATCGTACAGGTGAATAGTCTACGGTTGCATTTTGCTGTCGTCAGGATCTAGAATGTTTCCAATTTCCCCTTGAAATGCACGCATGATGCTGATAATAGCGCATGAGTCTTCTTGGAGAGAAGAAATTATCAAGTTACAAAGGGCAAATTATCGGGTGTCACGAAAACTCAGAACCCTCAAAATAATAAAAATAAATTTTAAAGAAATATTATACCCGTCTCAATTTGTTTTCCCCGGTTTATTGCTGTCGGGTCTATCAAACAATAAAACATAGGTACGCAATACGTACATGTGTCTGCTATTTGGAAATTCAACAATCACATGGGAAACAAGGCAACTCACGCTTCGGGTCTATCAAACAATAAAAAACTAACAAGGTTTAAAATAGCAGTCGACACTTGGATTTAATTTGCTGGTGAATTTTTTACCGAAGAAATAGAAAGACAGAGTCGCCACGTTGTTCAAAACTGAAGGCAGTTTCGTATCCACCGAATGCGACAGTGATAAACGGAGGAAGATAAATATCTCGCGACCACAAAACATTTTAGATGATAAGAACTGAGACAAATTTAAATATTTTTTCCTTATTTATTTCGAGGGTTCTGAGTTTTTCGGGGTCTGCGTTTTAGGGGTTTTAGATCTTCACTGTTTGATCGACGCGACAGCAAAAACACCGGAGAAGACAAATATCTCTCTCCTTTCTGGCTGTTGCCTATGAACATTGCTTGACCATAATAGATTTTAGGTGATAAGAACTGAGACGAGTTCAGATCTTTTCGACGGGTTTGAAGTTTTGGGGCCTAAAGTTTCCGAATCTGAGTTATCGGGGTCTGAGGTCCGAGGTCTGAGTTTTCGTGACACCCCAAATTATCTTTTAACTGTTTAGCAATTGCAAATCGTGTACCGTGACGTGCCGTGCTACAGAACGATTACTTATAGGACGTAACTGTAGTTGAACTACATTATATTTGTAAAAACTGTAGATGTCGTGTAAATAGACCTCTTTAGCTTGGGCGGTTTGTTTTCCCATTGTAGAACACGTGGTATTCTCTGGAGAATTTTTCTTTTGTCCATCTTAAAATTATTCATTCATATACACGCGACTATTTGAAAATTTGAAAGCAAGAATTCTCAAGAGTATCATCACGTGGTCTACAATGGGAAAACAAACCGCCCAAGCTAAAGAGGTCTATTGTAGGCAAGACATAACCCCAGTTGTTGACATTTTGATGTCCCGTCGGTATGCGAGACCACGGACAATATTCTGCTTACAAACACGACATTGCATCTCATTGGCTTTGGGGGAACAGCTACAGAGAATTTTCACTTCCGAAACAATGAAACAAACGACAGTTGGCACCCAACACTCAGCCAAACTACAGCTTTCTATTCGGCGAACGAAAAGTCGTGCACATTTTGTGAAGTCCACAATAAGCTGTCTCAAAGCTCGAAAGTCCGCGATATTACACAATACTCGAAAGAGAGTACATGGACGAACATGGGGATGACGTCATTGGCCCTTTTTTTTAGGGGGGGAAATTGACGTCTTTACATGCATAGAGAAAAAAGTAGATTTTCCCTCCATTACCCGCTTAAAACTGCGTTGTGTCGAACGCAATAAACTGAAGGGCTCCTATAATGCGAGACTTTTGCCTATCAATTAAGTACGTCAGCGTCAACGCTTTCAAAGTAAATATGCAATTTTTCTAATCCAGTTTGCGTTCGTGGATTTACGAACACTTCATCTTTTTCCCGGCGAAATAAACTATAGTTGTCGAAGGGGATGTAAACAGATCATCGTAAATGTCTCACACACTTACCTTGATGAAAGGACACACTAGTAGATGGCGTTTTGCGAATCAGTTCCGCAGGCTTCCAGCTTTTGAGCCCGATTTGATAGAACCAAGCCATGCAAAGGAATGTCCGCGTACGAACATGTCTATTATTTTTTCTTCAAGTATTAAATACTTTACAGCTTTTTCCTGATAAGGTATTTAAATCGACACATGTAATGTCTATAATTTTGATAAAGTCACGCTGGTATTTGTTGCAAACTTTTCTGGGTTCAAAGTCCGCAGCCTTGATCAGGACGCGCGCAAAATAAAAGAGAAGGAATGTGTCGTTGGCTTCAGTAGACGTTCGTTGGGAGGTAGACTGCTTGACGAGCCCAAAGAGCGCTTGCGTGGGAGGCTACATGCAATCCGGAGCTCTGCAGGAGAGAGATGGTGCGTGTTATAGTTACGTTTTAGGCCGGTGGAGTGCAATAATGGTCAAAATAGAAGGAATGCATACGCAACAAAATAAAAGGAACTAAGGAGCTTGAGAAACTAAGCCAGCTTGATTATAAAGGAGGCACTCTTGACGGACATGAGGTATTTGATAAGGATCTCCAGATTGAGCAGTTTGCCGCGACAAGGTCGCTGAGGAGTCCATGCCTTTTAGGAATTATGACGCCTTAACGGTTTACATGTATTAACTTTTGTTAAAAAATCTTCTTTTCCCAATAACTTGCATGCATTTTAATAATACTTGATTTTGAATTTTTTGACAAATGTTATTCTAAATAATGAAGTTTAATCGGGCTGGGAAAAAAAAATGACAAAAGTAGCTCCGCGAGATTTTGGAGCAACCTTAAGGACGCTTCTGCGCATCCTTACTGCGCACGCAAATTCACATGCCAAGTCATGCATGAGCGCGCGCGCTAAGTCAGAAAATAAACAAATGATAGGGCAGATGGCCCTTGCTAGAGCTCTGCCTGGATTTAACGATCTTGGACGTTCGGTAACCCCAATTTTTCTTTCAATGGATCATTTTTCTACTGGTTTAGGGCAAAAAAATGAAAAAATTCTATCGACTAGAAGTTTGAATTTTTGGCAAAATGCATCCCATCGAATTCCATTCTTATTAGCTCTTCGTGCATCTGTTCGGCGGTTTCAAATGCCTCGTAAAGGGTTAAATTTTGTGAAAAACGTTAGAAATATTTGGAATTGTTTACGCAACTTCTACAAAATATGACTAAGATCGTTTGCCTCCGTTGACTCACCTTCGATATTTTTAACTATAAACATCTGTAGACCGTGCTCAATTAAATGGGACAATTTTTTGGAAATCAGTATAGTTTAAGGCTGCTGCACACAAGCCGATTTTTTGTCGTAGAACTGCAGAGTTTTTTGTCGGGGCCAAATCGGGTTAAAATATGTCGGGACATCAGCTTGCTGCACACTAGCCGATTTTTTATCGCGACTAACTGCGTTTAGGCTTGGAGCCGAGTGGAACTCTGCCATGTTGGAAAAGACGCCTGTTCACGTGACTGTCATGACAATTCCTCATTGTAAGCCCGAGTCCCGACAAATTGTCTTGGTCCACCGCACAATAGCCGACAAGGCCCGACAAGACGTTTTGAGATCTAGCACTGTCAGAGATCGCCCAACAAGCCCCGATCTTGTCGCAGACTTGTCTGAATTCATCGCACACTGGCCGACGAGACAAGATTTTTTGTCGGCCGACAAAAAATCGGCTAGTGTGCGGAGGCCTTTACCACACGCTTTATCTCTGAAACGAAGACGGTGACCCCCATTTTTTTCATTTCTGGCACAAGTAACTCATTATCTGCCTACAGTAAAAATTTAAAACAATTCTATCAACTGGAAAATTTTCGCACGAACGTCCTTAACAGGTCTTCTAGAGAAAGATCTGTCCATGGCCCCAGTTCGATGTCACGCAATGCATAAACTAAAAATTCAAACGCGCTCTGTTAAAAAATGAAAAATGCTGTCTAGTTTAAAAGTTGTAAAACTCCAAGTTAGTAGTGAGTTTTAAATTTGATGCAACTAAATTTACAGTATTATTACAAATCCTCAAGTTTGGAAAATGATGACGTGAAATAAAAATCGCGCGGCCTAGGGTGAACGAGACACTTTTTTGTCACCTTTTCTCGCGCAAGTGGAAAATAACTTTAGCCGCGCCCGTAGCGGTACAAAGTTGTTGTTGTTGTTTTTATCAAAAGAAGTTTCATGTAGAATACTCCACGGAGTGATATTAGACCCACAGTGGTAACTAAGTATCCCTCAGTCCCTTCTCTCTAATTTTCTACAAAATATAGCCCACCAACAACCCTCTTTTAATCAAGTAGAAAAACACAGAATGGTTGGTTTTCAGGCATATTTCTATCCTTCTCGTTGTGCCAAGACGACATTTTCGTTTCCTTACATAAACTCGTATAAGTATTGATGTACTGTAAAGCCTAACAAGTCTGCATTGCGGAGCTTCTTTTTCGTTGAGTGTTGGACTCGGCGTTAGTCATTTCCATCACCACATTCTCGTCTAGAAGATAATTGACTGTACTTTAAAGAAAACGACAACACTTTTAAGTTTGTAAGACATGTTTCGACAGAAACTTCTGTCATCTTCAGTTAATTAATGTAAAAAGCGTTACAAGTTGAATTTATAAGAAAGAAAAAATGCTAATTATGCTAGTAACAACGGAATGTACAAAAACGTGACAAAGTGAGAATTAAAAGGATAGTTTTAGATTTACATGATGTAATTGCTGATTCAGGGAAGGCTGTTGTTTATGAATATGAAATGCCTCTTTTATCTTAAGTTGGAAGCCCGTAGAGGCATGATCTAAAATATGAAAACAGTCTACCGAACACAAAGCGCGACAGTGTTCGGAATTCTGAAGGTGTTTGTAAATGTGCGAGGCCCTATCACTGACTAAGTGTTCACGCACGCGTGTGGAAAAGTGCCGGGTTGTTTCGCCGACATAACAGGCATTACAGCCCGCACATGCAAACTTGTAAACAACACGCGAACGAAGCCCGCCAGGGATAGGGTCTTTCACGCTAAACAACTTGCCTATCTTAAAGGAGGAAAAAACTAGTTTGATATCCAAATCGTTGCAATAGCGCTTGATGAGGTGACGAACCTTTTTCTGAGTGACAACAGAAAAATGGCCTATGTAAGGAAGCTTAAAGTAAAATGTAGGTGAAGTGGGAAGGGAACCCCGGGGACAGTGATCACTTAGGGTCCCAGTAACGTAACGGTTAACAACCCTTTCAATTAAATGAGCAGGGAAAAGATTCTTTTTTAGGATATCCATGAGCTTAGTAATGTCCTCGTGTAGCCCCAACCAGGTGTTGTTAATCTTGTAGGCCCTATCAACAAGAGTCCTGATGAGACCCACTTTGTAAGAGTACGAGGTGAAACTGAAGTAATTGGTTAACAATCCAGTGAAAGTTTTCTTACGGTAAACTCTAGTTAGAAGGGATTTAGGATCATTATTGTCAACTAGAACATCTAAAAAGGGTAATTTGTGATGAGCTTCTTTTTCCATGGTAAACCTAATGTTGGGGTGTCTGGAGTTGATGTAGTCGAAAAATAAAACGGCATCATGTTCCGAGTGAAATAAACAAAAAGTGTCGTCAACATATCGACGATAAAACAAAATTTCAGAGCCTTGAAAATTTTCCAACCACAGTTTTTCATGATGCCCCATAAAAAGGTTGGCTAGGACGGGGGCAAGGGGAGACCCCATGGCTACGCCATCAATTTGGTCATAGAAAGAGCCATTAAATAAGAAATGAGTCTGGGCGGTAGCTACAGTGAAAAGGCTTCTAAGTTCAGATTCAGTTAACTTTAGGTCAGGGTTGCCCTTGGAAATGTAATTGACCGCTAGGTCAATACACTCCTCAAGGGGTATGTTAGTAAAGAGACTTTCTACATCGAAAGACACCATAAATTTACCAAACATAGATAAAGATTGGATGTCCTGTACAAAAGTAAAAGTGTCAGAAGCACAATGTTCAGTTGGAATGTGCGGCGATAAAAGATCGCAGAGATATTTAGCCAAGTTATAATTATATGTTCCAATAGAAGACACAATGGGGCGAAATGGCGGAGTAGAGTTGGGTCCACGATCCTTGTGTAATTTGGGGAGGCCATAAATTCTTGCTGGTTGGGAGCCCTTGGGATAGATGTTATCGTATACTGTGTTATCAAGATGGCCATCTTTCTTCAATTTTCGGAGGAGACGTTGCAGTCTACCTTCTCTAGATAAGGTTGGATCTTCCTTGATGGGCCGGAATTTAGAGGTGTCATTGATACTTTTAAGGATGCCTTGATCGTAATCCGATCGGTCCAAGACGACCACACCATTGCCTTTGTCCGGTTTTAAAATGACAATGTTTTTGTTCTTCCTTATTTCCTTAAGAACCCTGAGTTTTTTGAGGTCTGCAGGCGTTGGACGGTATGAAGAGACATAAGTGTGGGCTAAATGGGAGAGATCTGCAACGAGTTTTCCTGCTTGTTTGGTGTCTTTCAATTTCTTGGCCATAGTGTGATTAATAAGCTCGAAGCAAGTGAAGACATCTGACTCGTTTATTTGTGGTGGACGGATGGAGTGCGTTAAACCAAATTTTATAATATTAAGCTGTTCAGTCGTAAGACTTTGAGAGGACAGGTTGGTGACGGTCTCGTTAGATGTGAAAGGAATAGACTTGTTGCGTGTGAGATTTTTGAGCTTTTTATGGTGTGTCTTGACGAATTGTGCGGTTGCTTTAGTAACGTTATGATGTAATGCGCGGTTAAGAATATAGAAATCAACACTGTTCAGAATACTGTTCAGGGTCTCCCCTTGCCCCCGTCCTAGCCAACCTTTTTATGGGGCATCATGAAAAACTGTGGTTGGAAAATTTTCAAGGCTCTGAAATTTTGTTTTATCGTCGATATGTTGACAACACTTTTTGTTTATTTCACTCGGAACATGATGCCGTTTTATTTTTCGACTACATCAACTCCAGACACTCCAACATTAGGTTTACCATGGAAAAAGAAGCTCATCACAAATTACCCTTTTTAGATGTTCTAGTTGACAATAATGATCCTAAATCCCTTCTAACTAGAGTTTACCGTAAGAAAACTTTCACTGGATTGTTAACCAATTACTTCAGTTTCACCTCGTACTCTTACAAAGTGGGTCTCATCAGGACTCTTGTTGATAGGGCCTACAAGATTAACAACACCTGTTTGGGGCTACACGAGGACATTACTAAGCTCATGGATATCCTAAAAAAGAATCTTTTCCCTGCTCATTTAATTGAAAGGGTTGTTAACCGTTACGTTACTGGGAGCCTAAGTGATCACTGTCCCCGGGGTTCCCTTCCCACTTCACCTACATTTTACTTTAAGCTTCCTTACATAGGCCATTTTTCTGTTGTCACTCAGAAAAAGGTTCGTCACCTCATCAAGCGCTATTGCAACGATTTGGATATCAAACTAATTTTTTCCTCCTTTCAGATAGGCAAGTTGTTTAGCGTGAAAGACCCTATCCCTGGCGGGCTTCGTTCGCGTGTTGTTTACAAGTTTGCATGTGCGGGCTGTAATGCCTGTTATGTCGGCGAAACAACCCGGCACTTTTCCACACGCGTGCGTGAACACTTAGTCAGTGATAGGGCCTCGCACATTTACAAACACCTTCAGAATTCCGAACACTGTCGCGCTTTGTGTTCGGTAGACTGTTTTCATATTTTAGATCATGCCTCTACGGGCTTCCAACTTAAGATAAAAGAGGCATTTCATATTCATAAACAACAACCTTTCCTGAATCAGCAATTACATCATGTAAATCTAAAACTATCCTTTTAATTCTCACTTTGTCACGTTTTTTGTACAGTCCGTTGTTACTAGCATAATTAGCATTTTTTCTTTCTTATAAATTCAACTTGTAACGCTTTTTACATTAATTAACTGAAGATGACAGAAGTTTCTGTCGAAACATGTCTTAACAATTAAAAGTGTTGTTCGTTTATGAATATGAAATGCCTCTTTTATCTTAAGTTGGAAGCCCGTAGAGGCATGATCTAAAATATGAAAACAGTCTACCGAACACAAAGCGCGACAGTGTTCGGAATTCTGAAGGTGTTTGTAAATGTGCGAGGCCCTATCACTGACTAAGTGTTCACGCACGCGTGTGGAAAAGTGCCGGGTTGTTTCGCCGACATAACAGGCATTACAGCCCGCACATGCAAACTTGTAAACAACACGCGAACGAAGCCCGCCAGGGATAGGGTCTTTCACGCTAAACAACTTGCCTATCTGAAAGGAGGAAAAAATTAGTTTGATATCCAAATCGTTGCAATAGCGCTTGATGAGGTGACGAACCTTTTTCTGAGTGACAACAGAAAAATGGCCTATGTAAGGAAGCTTAAAGTAAAATGTAGGTGAAGTGGGAAGGGAACCCCGGGGACAGTGATCACTTAGGCTCCCAGTAACGTAACGGTTAACAACCCTTTCAATTAAATGAGCAGGGAAAAGATTCTTTTTTAGGATATCCATGAGCTTAGTAATGTCCTCGTGTAGCCCCAAACAGGTGTTGTTAATCTTGTAGGCCCTATCAACAAGAGTCCTGATGAGACCCACTTTGTAAGAGTACGAGGTGAAACTGAAGTAATTGGTTAACAATCCAGTGAAAGTTTTCTTACGGTAAACTCTAGTTAGAAGGGATTTAGGATCATTATTGTCAACTAGAACATCTAAAAAGGGTAATTTGTGATGAGCTTCTTTTTCCATGGTAAACCTAATGTTGGAGTGTCTGGAGTTGATGTAGTCGAAAAATAAAACGGCATCATGTTCCGAGTGAAATAAACAAAAAGTGTTGTCAACATATCGACGATAAAACAAAATTTCAGAGCCTTGAAAATTTTCCAACCACAGTTTTTCATGATGCCCCATAAAAAGGTTGGCTAGGACGGGGGCAAGGGGAGACCCTGAACAGTATTCTGAACAGTGTTGATTTCTATATTCTTAACCGCGCATTACATCATAACGTTACTAAAGCAACCGCACAATTCGTCAAGACACACCATAAAAAGCTCAAAAATCTCACACGCAACAAGTCTATTCCTTTCACATCTAACGAGACCGTCACCAACCTGTCCTCTCAAAGTCTTACGACTGAACAGCTTAATATTATAAAATTTGGTTTAACGCACTCCATCCGTCCACCACAAATAAACGAGTCAGATGTCTTCACTTGCTTCGAGCTTATTAATCACACTATGGCCAAGAAATTGAAAGACACCAAACAAGCAGGAAAACTCGTTGCAGATCTCTCCCATTTAGCCCACACTTATGTCTCTTCATACCGTCCAACGCCTGCAGACCTCAAAAAACTCAGGGTTCTTAAGGAAATAAGGAAGAACAAAAACATTGTCATTTTAAAACCGGACAAAGGCAATGGTGTGGTCGTCTTGGACCGATCGGATTACGATCAAGGCATCCTTAAAAGTATCAATGACACCTCTAAATTCCGGCCCATCAAGGAAGATCCAACCTTATCTAGAGAAGGTAGACTGCAACGTCTCCTCCGAAAATTGAAGAAAGATGGCCATCTTGATAACACAGTATACGATAACATCTATCCCAAGGGCTCCCAACCAGCAAGAATTTATGGCCTCCCCAAATTACACAAGGATCGTGGACCCAACTCTACTCCGCCATTTCGCCCCATTGTGTCTTCTATTGGAACATATAATTATAACTTGGCTAAATATCTCTGCGATCTTTTATCGCCGCACATTCCAACTGAACATTGTGCTTCTGACACTTTTACTTTTGTACAGGACATCCAATCTTTATCTATGTTTGGTAAATTTATGGTGTCTTTCGATGTAGAAAGTCTCTTTACTAACATACCCCTTGAGGAGTGTATTGACCTAGCGGTCAATTACATTTCCAAGGGCAACCCTGACCTAAAGTTAACTGAATCTGAACTTAGAAGCCTTTTCACTGTAGCTACCGCCCAGACTCATTTCTTATTTAATGGCTCTTTCTATGACCAAATTGATGGCGTAGCCATGGGGTCTCCCCTTGCCCCCGTCCTAGCCAACCTTTTTATGGGGCATCATGAAAAACTGTGGTTGGAAAATTTTCAAGGCTCTGAAATTTTGTTTTATCGTCGATATGTTGACGACACTTTCTGTTTATTTCATTCGGAACATGATGCCGTTTTATTTTTCGACTACATCAACTCCAGACACTCCAACATTAGGTTTACCATGGAAAAAGAAGCTCATCACAAATTACCCTTTTTAGATGTTCTAGTTGACAATAATGATCCTAAATCCCTTCTAACTAGAGTTTACCGTAAGAAAACTTTCACTGGATTGTTAACCAATTACTTCAGTTTCACCTCGTACTCTTACAAAGTGGGTCTCATCAGGACTCTTGTTGATAGGGCCTACAAGATTAACAACACCTGGTTGGGGCTACACGAGGACATTACTAAGCTCATGGATATCCTAAAAAAGAATCTTTTCCCTGCTCATTTAATTGAAAGGGTTGTTAACCGTTACGTTACTGGGAGCCTAAGTGATCACTTTCCCCGGGGTTCCCTTCCCACTTCACCTGCATTTTACTTTAAGCTTCCTTACATAGGCCATTTTTCTGTTGTCACTCAGAAAAAGGTTCGTCACCTCATCAAGCGCTATTGCAACGATTTGGATATCAAACTAGTTTTTTCCTCCTTTAAGATAGGCAAGTTGTTTAGCGTGAAAGACCCTATCCCTGGCGGGCTTCGTTCGCGTGTTGTTTACAAGTTTGCATGTGCGGGCTGTAATGCCTGTTATGTCGGCGAAACAACCCGGCACTTTTCCACACGCGTGCGTGAACACTTAGTCAGTGATAGGGCCTCGCACATTTACAAACACCTTCAGAATTCCGAACACTGTCGCGCTTTGTGTTCGGTAGACTGTTTTCATATTTTAGATCATGCCTCTACGGGCTTCCAACTTAAGATAAAAGAGGCATTTCATATTCATAAACAACAGCCTTCCCTGAATCAGCAATTACATCATGTAAATCTAAAACTATCCTTTTAATTCTCACTTTGTCACGTTTTTTGTACATTCCGTTGTTACTAGCATAATTAGCATTTTTTCTTTCTTATAAATTCAACTTGTAACGCTTTTTACATTAATTAACTGAAGATGACAGAAGTTTCTGTTGAAACATGTCTTACAAACTTAAAAGTGTTGTCGTTTTCTTTAAAGTACAGTCAATTATCTTCTAGACGAGAATGTGGTGATGGAAATGACTAACGCCGAGTCCAACACCTCAACGAAAAAGAAGCTCCGCAATGCAGACTTGTTAGGCTTTACAGTACATCAATACTTATACGAGTTTATGTAAGGAAACGAAAATGTCGTCTTGGCACAACGAGAAGGATAGAAATATGCCTGAAAACCAACCATTCTGTGTTTTTCTACTTGATTAAAAGAGGGTTGTTGGTGGGCTATATTTTGTAGAAAATTAGAGAGAAGGGACTGAGGGATACTTAGTTACCACTGTGGGTCTAATATCACTCCGTGGAGTATTCTACATGAAACTTCTTTTGATAAAAACAACAACAACAACTTTGTACCGCTACGGGCGCGGCTAAAGTTATTTTCCACTTGCGCGAGAAAAGGTGACAAAAAAGTGTCTCGTTCACCCTAGGCCGCGCGATTTTTATTTCACGTCATCATTTTCCAAACTTGAGGATTTGTAATAATACTGTAAATTTAGTTGCATCAAATTTAAAACTCACTACTAACTTGGAGTTTTACAACTTTTAAACTAGACAGCATTTTTCATTTTTTAACAGAGCGCGTTTGAATTTTTTAGTTTATGCATTGCGTGA
This sequence comes from Platygyra sinensis, assembly GCA_019787425.1. Taxonomy (NCBI): domain Eukaryota; kingdom Metazoa; phylum Cnidaria; class Anthozoa; order Scleractinia; family Merulinidae; genus Platygyra; species Platygyra sinensis. The sequence continues at coordinate 44,366 of JAHPZR010049449.1, read as the reverse complement.
CATCGAACTGGGCCATGGACAGATCTTTCTCTAGAAGACCTGTTAAGGACGTTCGTGCGAAAAATTTTCCAGTTGATAGAATTGTTTTAAATTTTTACTGTAGGCAGATAATGAGTTACTTGTGCCAGAAATGAAAAAAATGGGGGTCACCGTCTTCGTTTCAGAGATAAAGCGTGTGGTAAAGGCCTCCGCACACTAGCCGATTTTTTGTCGGCCGACAAAAAATCTTGTCTCGTCGGCCAGTGTGCGATGAATTCAGACAAGTCTGCGACAAGATCGGGGCTTGTTGGGCGATCTCTGACAGTGCTAGATCTCAAAACGTCTTGTCGGGCCTTGTCGGCTATTGTGCGGTGGACCAAGACAATTTGTCGGGACTCGGGCTTACAATGAGGAATTGTCATGACAGTCACGTGAACAGGCGTCTTTTCCAACATGGCAGAGTTCCACTCGGCTCCAAGCCTAAACGCAGTTAGTCGCGATAAAAAATCGGCTAGTGTGCAGCAAGCTGATGTCCCGACATATTTTAACCCGATTTGGCCCCGACAAAAAACTCTGCAGTTCTACGACAAAAAATCGGCTTGTGTGCAGCAGCCTTAAACTATACTGATTTCCAAAAAAATTGTCCCATTTAATTGAGCACGGTCTACAGATGTTTATAGTTAAAAATATCGAAGGTGAGTCAACGGAGGCAAACGATCTTAGTCATATTTTGTAGAAGTTGCGTAAACAATTCCAAATATTTCTAACGTTTTCACAAAATTTAACCCTTTACGAGGCATTTGAAACCGCCGAACAGATGCACGAAGAGCTAATAAGAATGGAATTCGATGGGATGCATTTTGCCAAAAATTCAAACTTCTAGTCGATAGAATTTTTTCATTTTTTTGCCCTAAACCAGTAGAAAAATGATCCATTGAAAGAAAAATTGGGGTTACCGAACGTCCAAGATCGTTAAATCCAGGCAGAGCTCTAGCAAGGGCCATCTGCCCTATCATTTGTTTATTTTCTGACTTAGCGCGCGCGCTCATGCATGACTTGGCATGTGAATTTGCGTGCGCAGTAAGGATGCGCAGAAGCGTCCTTAAGGTTGCTCCAAAATCTCGCGGAGCTACTTTTGTCATTTTTTTTTCCCAGCCCGATTAAACTTCATTATTTAGAATAACATTTGTCAAAAAATTCAAAATCAAGTATTATTAAAATGCATGCAAGTTATTGGGAAAAGAAGATTTTTTAACAAAAGTTAATACATGTAAACCGTTAAGGCGTCATAATTCCTAAAAGGCATGGACTCCTCAGCGACCTTGTCGCGGCAAACTGCTCAATCTGGAGATCCTTATCAAATACCTCATGTCCGTCAAGAGTGCCTCCTTTATAATCAAGCTGGCTTAGTTTCTCAAGCTCCTTAGTTCCTTTTATTTTGTTGCGTATGCATTCCTTCTATTTTGACCATTATTGCACTCCACCGGCCTAAAACGTAACTATAACACGCACCATCTCTCTCCTGCAGAAGCTCCGGATTGCATGTAGCCTCCCACGCAAGCGCTCTTTGGGCTCGTCAAGCAGTCTACCTCCCAACGAACGTCTACTGAAGCCAACGACACATTCCTTCTCTTTTATTTGCGCGCGTCCTGATCAAGGCTGCGGACTTTGAACCCAGAAAAAGTTTGCAACAAATACCAGCGTGACTTTATCAAAATTATAGACATTACATGTGTCGATTTAAATACCTTATCAGGAAAAAGCTGTAAAGTATTTAATACTTGAAGAAAAAATAATAGACATGTTCGTACGCGGACATTCCTTTGCATGGGCTTGGTTCTATCAAATCGGGCTCAAAAGCTGGAAGCCTGCGGAACTGATTCGCAAAACGCCATCTACTAGTGTGTCCTTTCATCAAGGTAAGTGTGTGAGACATTTACGATGATCTGTTTACATCCCCTTCGACAACTATAGTTTATTTCGCCGGGAAAAGATGAAGTGTTCGTAAATCCACGAACGCAAACTGGATTAGAAAAATTGCATATTTACTTTGAAAGCGTTGACGCTGACGTACTTAATTGATAGGCAAAAGTCTCGCATTATAGGAGCCCTTCAGTTTATTGCGTTCGACACAACGCAGTTTTAAGCGGGTAATGGAGGGAAAATCTACTTTTTTCTCTATGCATGTAAAGACGTCAATTTCCCCCCCTAAAAAAAAGGGCCAATGACGTCATCCCCATGTTCGTCCATGTACTCTCTTTCGAGTATTGTGTAATATCGCGGACTTTCGAGCTTTGAGACAGCTTATTGTGGACTTCACAAAATGTGCACGACTTTTCGTTCGCCGAATAGAAAGCTGTAGTTTGGCTGAGTGTTGGGTGCCAACTGTCGTTTGTTTCATTGTTTCGGAAGTGAAAATTCTCTGTAGCTGTTCCCCCAAAGCCAATGAGATGCAATGTCGTGTTTGTAAGCAGAATATTGTCCGTGGTCTCGCATACCGACGGGACATCAAAATGTCAACAACTGGGGTTATGTCTTGCCTACAATAGACCTCTTTAGCTTGGGCGGTTTGTTTTCCCATTGTAGACCACGTGATGATACTCTTGAGAATTCTTGCTTTCAAATTTTCAAATAGTCGCGTGTATATGAATGAATAATTTTAAGATGGACAAAAGAAAAATTCTCCAGAGAATACCACGTGTTCTACAATGGGAAAACAAACCGCCCAAGCTAAAGAGGTCTATTTACACGACATCTACAGTTTTTACAAATATAATGTAGTTCAACTACAGTTACGTCCTATAAGTAATCGTTCTGTAGCACGGCACGTCACGGTACACGATTTGCAATTGCTAAACAGTTAAAAGATAATTTGGGGTGTCACGAAAACTCAGACCTCGGACCTCAGACCCCGATAACTCAGATTCGGAAACTTTAGGCCCCAAAACTTCAAACCCGTCGAAAAGATCTGAACTCGTCTCAGTTCTTATCACCTAAAATCTATTATGGTCAAGCAATGTTCATAGGCAACAGCCAGAAAGGAGAGAGATATTTGTCTTCTCCGGTGTTTTTGCTGTCGCGTCGATCAAACAGTGAAGATCTAAAACCCCTAAAACGCAGACCCCGAAAAACTCAGAACCCTCGAAATAAATAAGGAAAAAATATTTAAATTTGTCTCAGTTCTTATCATCTAAAATGTTTTGTGGTCGCGAGATATTTATCTTCCTCCGTTTATCACTGTCGCATTCGGTGGATACGAAACTGCCTTCAGTTTGAACAACGTGGCGACTCTGTCTTTCTATTTCTTCGGTAAAAAATTCACCAGCAAATTAAATCCAAGTGTCGACTGCTATTTTAAACCTTGTTAGTTTTTTATTGTTTGATAGACCCGAAGCGTGAGTTGCCTTGTTTCCCATGTGATTGTTGAATTTCCAAATAGCAGACACATGTACGTATTGCGTACCTATGTTTTATTGTTTGATAGACCCGACAGCAATAAACCGGGGAAAACAAATTGAGACGGGTATAATATTTCTTTAAAATTTATTTTTATTATTTTGAGGGTTCTGAGTTTTTCGTGACACCCGATAATTTGCCCTTTGTAACTTGATAATTTCTTCTCTCCAAGAAGACTCATGCGCTATTATCAGCATCATGCGTGCATTTCAAGGGGAAATTGGAAACATTCTAGATCCTGACGACAGCAAAATGCAACCGTAGACTATTCACCTGTACGATATTGACGATCTTTTATTTGATGTTTCATTTCCAAGTGAGATACGCCTGGCATATAGCTTAAGTACCTGCCCAACGATATCAAATTGGTCGGCTGCAATGTTGTAACTGCAAGATGAGCATTGGTAATTGTTGTGAATTTTGGTCGAAAATTCCAGTAGTAATCGCTGCCAATTGACACAACAAACTTATCTTTGTCGTGCGAGAGTGTGTTAGTCTTAGGTTGCACCCTCACGCAATCAAAATTAAAAATAATTCTAAAACCATTCCGCGAATAAACTCAAAAAATTACAATGTTATAGGAGATAAATAAATAAGGCACTTCTCCAAGCTTTAGGTCTGTACGTTTCCCTGATCTTCAAATATTTGTCGAAATATTTTGCACAAATTTACAGAGCCCAGTATGGAGGGCCATGTTGGTGTGCCTCCAAGGGACACCAACATGGCGGCCGAAAAGTAGTATAAACATCTGGAACTTACTTTGATTATCTGAACTGATTAAGCAGACATTTTAATAAGCACTTTTCTTAATACTTTAACCTCTAAAAAGGTTAAGGATTCCGAGATAGGTATATATTTTTTGACAAGCACGTTCATAAACTTTATGTCACTCGCCTGTGTTCACAGACTTAAATCTACCCCCCCCCCCCCCCCCCCTCGTATGAATGATGACGATATTAACATTGTCTAGTGGCTCTTTAGTTTGGAATTTAGAAAATGATGACGTCACGTGCAACCCAAGACTCACATTAAACTGCGGGCACTTCAGAAAGTCAAAGATCAGCTTCCTCAGGCCCTGCATGGGTTTCAATTGCTAAGGCCTTTGCCGCAATCGCCGTCCCCAGGCGGATTGAGTTAATTTACTGAATGCTTACAATTTTTGTGGGATTATTCAATGTAGTGAATAACTCGATATAGCCAGCGAAATCTTGAGGGTTTAAGGACTGAATGACGGGTGACAGATCTTTGTGGTCATGATCAGTCTGAGAGGAAAACTGAGTACTAGTATTTCGCCTCAATTTGGACTGACATTTGCAGTGCCTGGTCGTTGCTAGCTCAACTCATATTGCGCTTTCAGAGAACTTCTTTCCGAATGTTTTTTTCCGCTTTTTGTCTGGATTGGATTTACAGTTTTCGAGGTAAGTTGTTTTCCAATTTTCAGTTGCCGTGCTGTACTGATTGGAAAATTAACTGCACTGTCCTCGAGAAACGTTTGCGAGATGCCTCGTTTTACTCTTTGTTATTTCATTTAGTTTTTTCTGAGCAAGTTTTCTTAGCGATTCAGGAGATTATTGCTCACGCAACCCAACATATCCAGGCTCGGCTTGTGCGTTTTGCACCGAACCCAATACCTTTTTTGATAAGCCCACATTGATTAGCTTGAAATTCGTTGCAACACAAGCATGTCACAACCTAGGATTCTTGGTTTTCATGTGACGTAATCATATTCCAAAATTAAAATATTACATTTCCTTCTGAGGTTTTAGTTTCATCAGACAAAAGACCCTATAGGAACTTGAAGTTTCACAATGTTTTAGCTCGACAGGGTTCTTCTTATTGTAATAGAGCACGTTTGAATTTCCAAGATTTTGTGCGTTGCGTGACATGAAAACTGCGACCAAAGAAGGCTGTCGCGTAGGTCAAAAGACGAGTTATCACCTAAATTTTTGCTAACTAAACAGTGTTTGCACTAGAAGAAGTATATATTTCAAGAGAGCAACAATTTTTCGTTTCAATAGCAAAAACTCACGTGACAGATGTTTCTGTTACTTTTACGGCCGCCATGTTGGGCACAAACATGGCGTCGCATACAAAGCTTTCTAAATTTGGGTGGTACATTTCTGCAAATAACGCGCGAATTAAATCGAGCAGAGAACCGATTCTATCGCATCCCAGATTTCTTAACTTAATTCATTGAATGGTTACGATTTTTAGTTTTGATCACATGACTGGTGAAAACCGAGAATTTTTCGGCTCGAATTATCAGTTCAGATTGCAGTTGCAACAACCACTGAAAGAGTCATTGTTTGTTAGGTAAAGATCGATGTTAGCCGCGAGTATGGGAACAACATTTGAACTATGCAAGTGAAAATATAAAAGATCACAATTTGAACTGCGGAGAAAATATAAAGCTTAACTTAAGCAGTTGTGAAATTGAAGCCTGAAAAAAATTCGGGCCTGAACGAGATTCGAGCCCATAACCTCTGGGATGCCTGTGCTCTGCTCCACCAATCGAGCTTTCAAGCCCACTAAGAGCTGGTCACGTAGTGATTTTTTCCAATAACATCACTTTGTATACATAGTTAGACTACTTATGAAATATCATATTACTTGAGCTGGGGAGAAAAATGTGAAGACATGATTGACCATCGGAGTTATACACAACTTTTTCAAGTACATGATATTTCATATATTCACTCGTATTCTGACTCACACTGAACGTGGACCGTGTCAGCTCTCAGTAGGCTTGATAGCTCAGTTCGTAGAGCACCAAAATCAACTGAACTTGTACTGGCTCAGTATGGGCTGTGACATCAATTTTGTCAAAGCCAAGGATGTCTTGCCACTTTTTTGTGGATGATTTTGGAGTATAATGCTTATGATGTTTTTCTTTAAAATGTGTTTTACTTGTGTTAAGCTTTTGTGCTATTGCTGATTACTAGTAAATAAAACGTTAGAAAAATAGTGTAGGCGCTTATATCGCCTTAGAAGTTACGTAACTACGCGTGGGGCATTTGAGCTAAAACTTTTTAAAAACCATCTGCACATATATACATAACAATTTTAAAAAAAATAGGGGTGATAGCAGAGAACAGAAACTTACTTGTTTGGAATCATGTAAGGTGTCACTGCGATCCACTGCAGGTCGAGCGGGAACTTCAAGCAATTCTGTTCGCTTGTTTGGGTTCACCTCGATCTTCTCGTTGTATTCTTCTCCAGCCTCACCAATGTCGGCAGTGAAATCCTCGACCTCGTTGGGAAAAAGTGATATGTTGCGCTTAAATTATATATTCATGATCAAGGGTATAACTATGAGCAAGGCTGAAGAATAAACAAACGATATTGATGCACACCTTTTTAGGTGAAAAATATGACTCCTTTGTTTGCTCGTGGGTTACTATGAACAGGCCTTCCAGAAGTACAGCCTAGCAAGACGAATAGCACAAAAAAAAAGCACGCCATTTGGGACTTGGACGGTGAACGACTTCAGTCTGAAAAACAGTTGCGGAGAAACTAAAGGACAAAACACAAAAATAGATTCAAAGGCAGAAGAGCTTGTGGTAATCAACCCTAAAAGAGTTAAACTGTTTTCGTGATTTTAACCAAACATGTAATTTATCAAGCTCTGATCATGACAATACAAGTTTAATCCATGGTTATTTGAAAATGATAAATATATTCAGCTATTGGTAAGAAAAATAGAGTCAAAACCAAATGACTTGGTGGGTGTTAAAAAGTTGAGGAAACGTACGCTTTTAAAGAGGAGTGTTCCCTCCGATAGTCCGGTAAAAGTTTTCTGTTACTTCCAATTTCAACATCACAATGTTATTGCCAAGGGTTTTAAAACATACAAGCAATTGATTTAATAATACTGTGAAAAAGGAAACCACAGATTTCACGTGGGGACGAAGCACTAGAACAAAAAAGATGCAAGTGGGTTGCAATTCATCTTCCGATAAAGCCAAAACTGATATCAGGTGCTAGATTCGGATACGTTGTTTTACCGTTCATGGCTTGTCTTTTCTTTGCTATAAGAAGCACAATTTATCAACTGAATAACTGTGGCTTTAACGAGTATAAATTGCGAGTTTTCATCAAAGCTTCGACAAGACATAGATCAATAGTTTTCTATTACAAGGAACTTGTTTATATTAGGAGCTTTCACCTTTGCAAGCAGCGGAGTAGAAAAACCGCAATGTCTGCTGCGAACAGCGAAATATTCGAGAGAGCGAGAGAGAGAGATGATAAATTCATATGAAAGCTCTTTCGCATCCACTATCAGCATGCGAACCCTGGTTACTTTCTTGAGAAGAAACCACGCTTCCGGATGATTCACTCGTGAAATGAAATAAATTCCTGGCTTACAACACGAACGAGGCTTTACTGACCTACGTGAAGAGGCTTTGATGGAAAAACGAAAACCCACTGAAATGCCTAAGGAACCAACCACAATCTATTTTTTCTAGAATCAGTTAAATTAACAGACTGCAAAATCCCAATTACTGATTAAAACGCTTCAATGAGAACAAAACCTACCCGCTCTATTTTAACTCAACAAACCTGACGCTCGCGTTTTAGGTGAAGCCTTATAGCGGGTAGCAATATCCCGTCTATTTCATCTAGTTGATTGTTGGACAAATGGTACTCCGGTCTTTTTAGATATTATGCGTCACAAAGACTGGTTTTCACTGGCGCACGAGCAGCATTGGCAGACTCAGTAAAGTGCTGCCGAGAAACGACTTTCCTATGGAATTTATACTAACTAAAGGTGCTAATTACTAAGAGTGTGTCAATGAGAAAACCAACCGGAATCATAAAGCTAAAATCGCCGATTTCGCTTAAACTTGGCATAAATGCCGGTGGGCTTGGTAAGTGAATGATTGTTGCCAAAAACTCTCAAGTTGGGGGGACTGCAAAGATGGTCATTAGACTCTAATTTCTGCAAACTTAATTAGCCAGATTTGGTTGAGTATTTCTACAACAAGGAAGGCCTTGTGAAAATGAAATACACGGCATCATATTGTACAACCAACAGTCTAAAATCACAGATATTCCTTTTCACTAAGCAATTTGACTTCTCTCTGTGGCTTCATCTAAAGTAAGGTACACATTTCGCAGCGCTGTGAATAGCGTTTAATTTATAGCAAATATCTGCAATGGGCAATACCGAATATACATTATCCTAACATGGATAAGGGGGAGCAATCCTAAAGTTATCTAAAAAGCCAAAACTGCTTGGGGACTTTAACATTTTTTTTGTTCTGTGCTGGCGTACTGTTTACATAGAACTTTACGACTTATTGCCATCCCGGCATTAGAAACACAAAGCCGGTTTCTCTGTCTTAACCTATTTCGACCATCATCAAGACATATCCGGTTAGCTAAGCATTGTTCTATCAATTACGAGTAGAAATTCGGTGATAAGAAGCACTTAACACACTTCTTTCGAATATTTTCCGAGCTACGTCTTGATGCATATCGATATGAATACTGCAGCAGGAGATTCAACACATAAGTTCGTCAATTGAGCTTCAAAGTGAAACACAATGGAGACAAGAAATGACTACAAGTCATACCGTACAAGTCAATTACACGACATTTTGGCCTCGTTTAGATTCCTGGATTTTTATGCCTTTCAAAATGTTCCGTTTCGTGTCATCTTTCAGTAGTAAGTTCGACGAGAGTTTCAAGCCAAAATTATCCACCTACTGTTCCTCTATTTTTTTTCAGCAGAGATATCGACATTCTGTCGAAAAAGCTTCTCAAAAGGCCGTTTAAAATCGAGGCGAGAGCCATAACTAGTGCTATAAGCTATGGCTTTCTTTTTGAAAGCCCACCACAAAACATGGCGCCATCGCAAATGATATATTCTGGTGTTATGAAGCGCATGGGAATCGATCCCAAACGAATTAATCTATTTCATGATATTAACTAGACATACATATTTTATCGAGCTCCAATCGTGACCAAAGAAGTTGAATTCATCGTTGTTTGAAATTGATAAATATATTCAGCTATTCGAAAGAAACTAGAGTCAAGTCAGACTTCGACTGGAGAGACAGTTGGTGCAAACATAAATTCTGAGATCTAAGTTTACTGTGAAAAACCAATGACTTGATGGGTGTTAAAAAATTGAGAACAGGTATGATTGTTAAAGAAGATTTTTTCCTCCTATGGTCGAAAGTTTTCTCTTCTAATTTCCACATGCGAATCGAATATTGCCAAAGACTTCCAAATATAGAAGCAATTGCTTAAAACGACCCTATTGTCTAAGAAAAAAAAAATATAGATTTCATGCGGGGACGAAGCTCTGGAAGAATAAAATGGAAGTGGATTGCAGTTCATCTTTTGGTGGCGAAGTTCCGATGAAAGCAAAATGGTCAATCAGGTGTTAGTTTGGGATATGTAGTTTCACCAATCATGGATATTTTTTCTTTGCTATAATAAGCACAATTTATCAACCGAATAACTGTGCCTTTAACGAGGAAAAATTGCGAGTTTTCATCAAAGGTTCGACAAGGCATCGATCAATAGTTCCTTAACAAGGAAGTTGTTCACTATATATTTATGTTCGGAGCTTTCACCTTTGCAAGCATCAAAGCAGAAAACCGCAATGTCTAAAGGGAACAGCGAAATATTCGAGAGAGCAAGGGAGAGAAAAGATAAATATATATGAAAGCTCTTTCGCAACCACTTTCAGCATGAAAACCCTCGTTACTTCCATAACAAGCAACTAAGGTTAAAAAATGATTTAGCCATGCCGTGAAATGAATTCCTGGCTTACAAGGCGAACGAGGTTTTACTGACCAGAGTGAAGAGGCCGCCTTTGATGGAAAAACGAACCCAATGAAATGCCTGAGGAAACTAACCCCAATCTATTTTTCTTGAATCAGATAAATTAACAGACTAAAATATTCCGATAACTGATTAAAAGGCTACAGTGAGACCAAAACCTACCCGCTCACGTATTTGAACACAGCAAACCGGACGCTCGCGTTTAGGTGCAGCCTTATAGCGAGTAACAATATTCCGTCTATTTCGACAAGTGGATTGTTCAACTAATAGTACTCCGCCTTTTTAGTTATTATGCGTCAGAAAGACTGGTTTTCACTGGCGCACGAGCAGCATTCGCAGACTCAGTAGAGTGCTACCGAGAAACGACTTTTCTATGAAAATTATCATAGCTACAGGTGCTATTTCTTGAGAGTGTTTCAATGAGAAAACCAAGCGGAATCATAATGCTCAAATCACCAATTTCTCTTAAAGTGGGCAAAAATCGTCGGGCTTGGTAAGTAAGTGATTGATGTGGCCAAAAAGTAGGTCAAAATATTTTATTCCCACAAGTTAGGTGGAACCCCTGCTAAGGTAGCCATTTGACCCTAATTTATGCATATTTCATTTGCCAGCTTTGCTTTAGTCTTTCTACAACAAGGAAAGCCTTGTGAAAATGAAATACACTGGATCATATTGTACAACTATCAGTCTAAAATCACATATATTGATTTTAACTGGGCGATTTGATTTCCCTCGGTGGCTTCATCTTAAGTAAGGTGCATATTTCGTAGCGTTTTAAATCGTTAGCCGGTTTAATTGATGGTAAATATCTGATGAATGGGCAAAGCCGAATACACATTATCCTAACATGGAAAGTGGGAGCAATCAGTAAAACTATTCAAAAGGCCATAAAATGCTTGGGGACTTCAATTTTTATTTTTGTTCTGTGTTGGCGTACTGTCTACATAGAACTGTATGATTTATGGCCATTGCCTGTTCATCCATTTAAAACACAAAAGCCCAATTTCTCTGTCTTAACCTAATTCGAAATCAAAAAGAAACATTTAGCAAGTTAAGCATTCTTTTATCGATTACGAGTAGAAATTGGGTGAAAAGAACCACCTGAGACACTTCTTTTAAATATTTTCGTAGCCGTCCTGATGCATATCGATGCCAACAGTTCATTAAAAGATTTAAAACACAAGTTCCGTCAACTTAAACTTTCAATTGTTAGATACCCGGATAGAAGCAAGAAATAACTACACACGAGTCACTTACTCGCGATTAATTTTATTTGCTCTCTTTTAGATTTCTTGTTTTCTATGCCTTTCAGAATGCTTCCATTTTTACTATCTTTCCGTTTACTTTGACGCAAGTTTTAACAAAAACCTACACTGCGTCAGTGAAATGAGCAATTTCGTGGAATTTACGGGACGGTGGTATTCCACGAGTGACATTCGGCGAATCGTAAATCGGAACGCGACGTGTCAGGTAACGTGAGGTGTCATGGGGTGTGATGTTTCTGACACCCATGTCGGGGCGTGTCAGTAAAAATCATGGTCTGGGTACGTCAAGTGGGGCGTGTCAAGGAAAATAAGGGCATTGATATTTAACGACACCTTTTAAGTGAATCGGCCAAACTGCTTCATTTGTAAAG
>JAHPZR010049449.1:0-27500 GCA_019787425.1 Platygyra sinensis | reverse complement strand
ATCTAACTTTACAGCTGAAAAGATTTGTCTTTTAACTGTTATCGTGCCAAATCTCAAGGTCGGACTTGAACTGGTTCCCTTTGAAAAAACCTGGAATATACAAACAATATTCGGGACATCTTTCCACATATTTATCTACATTTCGAGATAAAGAAAGACCCGCGAAACCTCAGTGTTCGCTGTTTTGTACATTTAAGTGAGTGGATTATCGTTATTTCTGGGCAACTTACGAAATAAAACTTGTGATTATTACCACGAGGTTTCAAGATAAGTTGTTGTGGGAAACCATTTTCAAATTACATGGCGACTTGAACATTGCGGAAATGGTCGTCTTTTCAGGGATGCATTTACAACTTTATGAATGCATTTCAGATATCTCCAAAGATGATTTGGTAAAATATAACATCTCGTTGTGTCTAACAGCGCTTTGTTTACTCGCAATGGTGTAAACTAATTTGTTATTTCTGATTTTCCGACTGGACTGTAAGTTGATCTAGTTTCACCTTTCACCTACAAATTCCCGATCCCACGCAAACCACGCACAGTCATATCAATATATTTCTAAAATAAACACAAAATACGCACCAAAACCCGCTTTCCCATTGACTTGCTATCGCTCCAACTTTCAGCGAACATTAATACATCCGTTGTAAGAACCAGATGTGTTTGAAATCTTCACCATACGGGTCACTTTACTTACGAAGTAACACAACTGCCAAGTCACGCACACACCAGGTGCGGTAAAATTATGGGTTACATAAACTGGAAAACCTGGAACATATAAGACCAGTCCCGCTGTTGGCTTAGCTGTGCCATTTTGTGCTCCTAAGTGTTTGTATTTTTCATAATTATGGCATTTTCTGTAGTTACATTACATTACAAGGTAGGCCAGGCACTTGCGGGCAATCGAGCGACTATCCAGGACACGTTGAGTGTGTTAGTTTAAAAGACTGCACTAAAGATGTCAGCAGTCATTTAGCAAGCTAAATTGCAGTCATTTAGCAAACTACGTGGGGATGAGGGTATCAATACAGAGATGAAGTTGCTGTTGGCGAGAGCTGGTGAGTGGTGTCATACTATTTTTGAACCGTAAGTGCCCACACTGATATAGATGAGATGTTCAGCTAAAAGCTGCCAATGTTTCAGGTGTGTTTAAAGTGGAGGAAGAGCATGAATTGCTTAATATTTGTCCGCACCACAGGGCTGTTTATGGTATCCGTTGGAGGACAGGGAAATCTGTCTGCACAGTCCCTGCAGAGATGTCCGCCCACAATATCGGCAAATGCTAAAGGAAGCTACCGAGTAAATAGCCACCAATCGGCATTTATTTTAGAGGAAACCAAGATTCTCATTCCAGTTGGATCGCGTGAGTTGTTTTGTTTTTATCAGCTGCATGTAGCCTAAAATGTTTGCAAGATCTCGTAAATACAAGTAACTGTTCCTATTTCGGAACCATGAGGGTAGTGGTGAAACAGACTGGCCTGTGTAATCGCAAAGGGAATTAAGGCAAGGGATCGCGCGAGAAAAATACAACAGCTATTTCTTTGGTCTTAAAGTCACTCTGATGTCGTAATAGCGTTTTCGAGTTATTTTAACTGTCCTCGAGCAGTATATGTTCCAGCAAGTAGTGAAAGGTTTATTGCGTCACTTTTTCAGCAATTAGCAAACAGTTTAAAGAGTTCGTGAGTAAACAGCTGTTGGAAAGCAAGTCACTGCCTGAGCAGAAGTCAGCGGAAGCACCTTTGGCTGCGCCTCCCGATGAAAAACCTATGCTATATGCCGAGTAATCTCAGGAACAAACCACGGTAAGAATCTGACTAATGTTGTGCAGGCTGTTAATTTAATCATGCCAGTCCAAAACCTACCCCGACACCATTGCACACACTTCCACAACATTCACCAACATACAAAGAATAAAATAAATACGCTTTTTAGTCGCTATTGAAAATATTTTTATTTATAGGAGATATTGGTGGAAACGGATCCCTTGGACAGCGATGTTTCATCTGAGGGTCTGGCGGTAGTATTATCAATGATGAGACTTTCCTCAGTCCAGATAGAGATAGCATTGTTGCCAGTATGTCTGGTGGCAAGTTATTCCGTCTTATGTAAAATGGGGCATGGCGTCATTTCGTTGCTATGGTGACTCAGATCTTGGTGAAATGTACCCCATTCGAAACTTCATCTTTTTCTAGCACACCACTGGCGTTTTATTTTCACTCAAAGTTGAACGGTATCGTGACTCAAATATCCGATCGAGCCACCTTAAAGGCAAGGCTATAAACAATTCTGCATAAGGATATTTTAGCGACAGTGGCAACAAACACATTGAAAACATTTTTGGTTATTTCTTGTTAATTGTCAGAGTGTAAAACATATTTTGTTTCATGGAATTGAGATAAAATTGTTTAGGTAGCTGAGTTGTCCTATCCGAGTGTTTACAGGGACATCTAACCCAGGTGCAAGGGTAACATTCAAGCTCACCTAGGGTTTGTCATCTTAGTGTGTTGTGGCTGCCTCATAAGCACTCCGATACAAAACAACAAACTTTCGAGTGCTGGGGAAGTCTTACTGTTAGGATAACTCTGTCATTAGGGTTACTCTTCCTCTTTGTTAACAGTCTTTTATGACGCCTACTACCCCTGCCCTCGCTTCCTGCCAAAAACGTGTGAAAAGGACGTAAGCGAAACGACCGACATTCCAACCGACGTACATGCGCAGTGTCTCATTTTTGGGAAATTTACTTCTGGCAGCCGTATCAGCGCCAGCCGTAGCGATTTCCTTAAACTCTCTAATTTCGTTAAAGCAGAGGGAGTGTTTCCACGAGGACAATTTTGGAATTTTGGGATTAGTAGAGGATTTTTTACCTTCGGCTAGATCGATTCGACACAAATATAGTTTTCGTTCGTTCGTTCGTTCGTTCATTCTTGCATTCATTCTTGCATTCATTCGATGTTCATGATGTTTTATTTGAATCTGTTTTACTTGTGTTAAGTTCTTGTGCCATATTGCTACTTAGTAGTAAATAAAATGTAAGAAAAAAAGCAGGCGCTTATATCTACTTAGGCGTGTTGCGTTTAAACTGAACCTTTATGAAAATCGTCCGCACATATATAAATGGTAAACTATCTTAAAATAAGTGATGATAGCAGAGAACTGAAACTTACTGGTTTGAAATCATTTAACGAGTCCCTGCCATACGCTTCAGGATGAGCGGGAATTTTAAACAATTCTGTTCCCTCGTTTTGGTCCACCTCGATCTTCTTGTTGTATTCTTCCCCAGCCCCTCTGATGTCAACAGTGAAATCAGCAATCTTGTTGGAAAAAAGGACAATTTGGGCTTAAATATGTTCATTATCGAGAGTAATTAAGGGCAAGCATGAAGAAAAAACAGAGGGCATCTATGCACACCTTTTTTGACAAAAACTAGTACTACTTTGTTTGCTCGTTGTTACTATGAACAGCACTTCCAGAAGTATAAGTTAGCAAGACGAATATGACGACGAAAAAGCACGCCATTAGAGACTTGGACGGTGAAAAGCATCTGCAAAGTAATAGTGTAGAAGATTGAGGGCAAAAATAAAACTATGGTCGCGATCGACTGCGGTAAAACATGTAAAGGGCTGGTAATCGATCTTAAAACAATTGAATCATTCCACGATGATAAAAGTGTCCATACGGCCAACAGGGTTTTGTATCTCCATAACATCTAAAATGTATTGGAACCAAAAAATGAACTCCGACTGTTTTTTGCTATAAAATCCAGCTTTAAATTTTCCGCTTGAGCCACGCCCAATGAAGTTAACAGCGTAATCAAAGATTGGTGACGAACGACGTCACTTCCGAAAGTGCGTCTCAAAGCATCGTGTTTTTATTTTGCTTGTTTGATTACTGCATTGTTACACCAACTTCGGTTTGTTTGTTTTTTGGTCGACGAAAACTCCATACCGCTACTTAACAACAGTAACCTAAACTAGGAGGATTTGGCGCCTCCTGACAGGACGTCACTAGCCATTCAGAAACCTAGACTCGCTTTTTGCACTGACTCACGGTCGACTTCATTGGGCGTGGCTGAAGTGGGAACTTTAAGCTTGATCCTAAGGACGGTTATAATGTCGAAATCCAAACTTTTATTTTGAATAGCTATTAACACGTTATAGAGATACTATCACTACAAAAACCCTACTGTCTGTTTAGACACTATTAAACCAAACGTATTTTATCAAGCTCATATCATGACAAATCAACTTTAAGTCATCGTAATTTGGAAATGATAAATACATGAGCTATTGATAACAGAAATAGAGTCATTTTAGTCTTCGTTTGGGGAAGCAGTTAGTGCAAACATCCATTCTGAGATCTAAATTCACAGATCACTGAAACGAATTACTTGGTGAGGTGTTAAAATATGCAGAAAAAGTCACGGTGTTTAAAGGAGAGTGTTTTCTCCGATGGTTGAAAGTTTTCTGTTACTTCTAATTACCATTTGAGAATAATATTGACAAAGGCCTCCAAACTTACAAGCAATTGTTGAAAAGGACCCTACTGAGCAAAATAGAACTATTTTGGGGGGCGAAGCACTGGAACACAAAGATGAAAGACGATATCAGGGTATCCTTTCGTAAAACACCAGAAACCGCTGATAAGCCCAAGAAACTAACCACAATCAAACTTTTTTTAGATTCTAATGCGTTAACCGACTGAAATATTAGAATCACTCATGAAAACGCTTCAATGAGATTAACACTGACCTGCTCTAACAGGCACTCGATACACTTGTTCACTTCTACAAACAAGCTGCTTGGGTTAAAGGGAAGCCTTATATAGCGTGTAACAATATATCCCGTCCGCTTTAAACAAGTCGTGGATGTAATATTTCAAAAACGAGTGCGAGGGTTTCATGAGATTTCCAACGCGAGAAATATTTGAAACCACGAGGCCGCTGGCCGAGTGGTTTTATTGTTTTCGAGCGTTTGGAAACCTGATGAAACCTGAAGCACGAGTTTTTGAAATTACTTCTCCAACAAAGAAAATTAGTTTAAATTATCATTTGAATAAGGTTTCCCAATTCAACTGTTATATTTGAGACGTGAAATGTGCATGATCTTCAAAACAATGTGCATGATGTGCATGATCCTATCACCTAACTGCTGCACTGTGACAATTTTGGATTATTCATCAACTGATGTCAGGTTGTTACCTATAGGGGGATTCATGCTGACGTCATTGTTTACATTTTCCTCATGCTCAAAGAAATAAACATGTCAGATATGAATTGACTCCAGAGAGCTGAAGAGCTAGTAAAACTTAATACATGCTGAAATTCTTAGCTCTTTGCGTGTAATATTGAGGGAGAAATTGCCTTTCAAAAACTGCAAAATTTCTGGGTGGCAAAAGCGTTAATGAGCTCATACATTCTTAGTAAAATTTTGAGTTTTTGAACCCGTGTTGCACAAAAACTATTCAGTACATTAGGCTCATATTCATTGGCGGAGTTAATCCTAGTATGACCTTTCAATATTCAGAAGTGATTTATTTGTAGCTCCATCAGAAACTGAATTGCTTATGCTAATGAGGAAAATATTGTAAACAAGGATTCCCCTATAGCTGTTTGTCAGTTCTGAGCGAACACGTTGCTTCACAAAGTGAACGGCAGCGTGCAGATTTAGACCTCCTAAAACAAGCGAAGAAGAAGAAAAGTGTGTGGCCAGCGCTGTTCCGAGATAACGTGTGCATTTGGTCTGATAAAATTTTAAACGTCAGTGCCATTTAAGGTCGGAGATGTACAGCAAGGTTGAAAGTGAACCAAAACACGAGGTCGCCACCATTGAGCGAGCATTTAAATTTAGAAAAAGAATGGGCTTTTCTGGGTAGATTAATAACTGTACCGTTACATTCAACGTTAGCAGTAAATAATTTAGGTTTGAAGTTTTTTTCGTAAAATGTGTGATTAAAAAAAGTTGTTTATCGCCACGTGTTTTTGTTGCTTTATCAATATGCAGATTAAGAAAATTTGCATGCGTGTTTGAAATCGTTTCAAACACGGGTTTCAAACTAGGCCTAGACACAAAGAGCCGGATTTTTTTTAGGATTTTTAGAGCATCGGGAGAGTTTTAGAAATTTTGGGGATTTTTAGAAAAAAATGGGATTTTGGGGGATTTTTGGGCAAGATTTCCGTATAACCCCATACATTTATTATGCATACAGTTCTTTGTTTAACTAAACAATAGCGTAAACAATAGCGCTCCTTTGAGACTTATTCGCTTTGCATAACTCTACATTTTATCAATTTTTTTTCAAAGTGTCGCATACTTTTAGACTTAAGCGGCCTTCACACGGCAAACTTTAGTTGGCAAACTCGTGTTGGAAAACTTCAAAAAGTTGGCAAACTCGTTCCTTCACACGTCAAACTCGTGGTAAATAACAAACACGGCAATTTCCAACATGGCCGCTTTTTAGTGCAGTTTCAATCACCTACAACAGTGAAACAGAGGATAAGAAGAGAAGAACCAGAAAGCGGTGGAGAATTAGAAAGGTTTGGACGAAACCAAGTTTGTCCGCGCGCTCCTCCGTTCTGTTTTTTTTTTTTGTTTTTAATATCTTTTTAGGCTATAGATGAAACGTACCGAACAGCCGGAGAATTGTGAACCGCTTTGATATTAAATTTAAAAAGTGTTGACTGGCGACCCCATTTTGTGAAAGGTCACGCAAATAAATCACCTGAATAGAGCTCGTTTTGATAGGTTGAAAGTTACTGACACATGTTGGCCAACTGTTCACACGTCAGATACGAGTTTACCAACACGAAAAAGTTGGCGAAAAAGTTGGCGAGAATAGAGGCAAGTTCTATTTGTCGCCAACAGTTTGCCAACTTGTTTGCCGACTGTGTTTGTGCCGTTCACACACATCAACTTGAGTTTGCCAACACGAGTTTGCCAACTTTAGTTTGCCGTGTGAAGGCCGCTTTAGTTTTTTCCTCCGAATTTTCCATAAAAATACTGAAAAACGAAGCGATTTCTTGGGGACAAATTAAAATCTAAAGTAAGCAAAACGGACACGTAATATCACAATTTAGGACGCATTTACCGTGTTTTTAAACAGAACGCAGGCTTAAAACTGCTTATAATAATAGCGATGTCGACCATTGCCCTAGTTCAAAAATGCGCATAATATAGTGTTTTAGGCCTAAGCAAAGGCTGCTTGCGGTTAGCTATAAACTGTTGATCGGGTCAGCTACTATTTTACTAATTTTGTAAATGATATCGAAGAGAAATAAAATTCTTGCTTACCTTCATCGTGTCATTCCGCGTTTTAGCCCTTTGATTTAGTCCCATGCGTTGCAGCTGTGTATTTTGTTTCTTTCCCTCATGAAGTGGCGATCAGATCCCGAACAGTGCATACAGGAACATTTTACGCATCTTTGCGTACACGCATATAAGTCGGTGATGTGCTTGATAATGCTTCAAAAAGGATCGTCTCCATAGTGCTGACGCCACAACCATTCCCGTAGATAGCTTTCGTAGAGATCTTTGGATGTTCCTGTACCAGAAAAACTTTGACTCCCGTCCACGTATTTTCAGTGCGCATTAATGCCATGCCATTGCAGTTTCTTCTCGAACATCGCGATTCGTATCCATCTCGCGATGAAGCTCGTCGTCTCCACCTCCATGCATTGCTAAAATTTTCTCGCGGACACTTAATTGACGACGCCAGTGGGTTGTGCTCCTTGCACCACTGTATGCACTGGTCGTGATCCGCCAAAATTTTGCAGAATTCATTGAGACATTGATGTGTACTTAACTAACAGTACTACTGAAGGCGAAGGAAATAAATCATTCCCTACCTATTAATTCACCAGGGACCCACAAATGCGATGCATGTTTTCGTGCAGCGTGCAACATGCGTTAAACACTTGAATAAGTAAATTGTCATGCAAATTTTTGGGAATGCGAACAACTCGGGTAAAATATAAATTATTTTTGGAGGGGTAATAGGCCTCTTGCACTAAGAGGTCACGTGGCCAATGACTCCCTTAAATAGTGAGTTGTAATCTTGCTGATGCCAAAAATTGACAGAACACAAAAATTATCTTACACCGGAAATTTGAGAGGAAACGCGTTAAAGGGAGATATTTTATGGTACTTTAATTTTTCAACAAATTAGTATGATTTGTATTGGCCGCCATGATGGAGGGCATACTCTTGCCCCCCAACATGGCGGCCAAAACTACTGTTTGTTTATATCTTGTTAAATGTTTGATAGTTACGTTCAGCTGTGCTATAAACGTTACCACATCATCTTTTCAACATTTTTATTGAAGTTTAAGTGCAAAATTTGTATCAGAAAACGGTAATTCATAATTTTAAACAACAAGTTTTGGTCACGTGACCAGCTACGGACTTTCTCATTTCAAGCAAATGGTGCGGGTTTGAAAAACCAAATCACTATTATTTTGTTTAAAAGATGACCCACTAATAGTGTTTCAAAGGCAAAATCATGTAACTTTCATTTTCATGAAAATGATGTCACATGACCTTTTAGTGCAAGTGGCCTATTCTCGTAGTGTAGTGGTGTAGAAGAGAGACTGGTAGGCGAGAGGTATGCTAGGGGTAAGTGGTTCGAGAACTGATAGGGTACAAGAAAAAAGGAAAAAAAATGCGTAAGGAGCCTGGGTAATATAGAGTAAATGAGGAGAGAAGAATGGAGATAGAGAAAGAAGAGAATTGGCGAAAACCCAGCGCGCGATAGCCCGCGACAGCGCGCAATCAAATCCTCTTTTATTCATACGGTAAGTAGTACTTATCAATGTATATATTCAATACCTTAGGGAGTTGCTATTGTCTTCAAAAACAATAGAGCGCATACATAATTAATGATTCTGCATGCATAATAAATGTATGGGGTTATACGGAAATCTTTCCAATAAGAATAGCAGCTATTGTTATATACCTCGTTCTTCAAAGCACACCGACACGTATAAATAGCTGGCAATTCTGCAATCGCTCCCTTGGTGAGTTGGTGACCGCTAGACTGCAATCCAATTGTGCAGCGGTGTTTCCTTGATGCATTTGAGTGCCTCTTGTTTAATAATGGTGCTATTTAGCATACAAAGTGTGCTTGCCGTTTTTTCAAGGGAGAGCTAAGGTTTCGTTAAAAAATAATTGTGAGAAAAATAGAGATTTTTAGAAACTTTTGGGGATATTTAGAATTTTTGGAGGGATTTTTTGGGAAAAAATTGAGAATTTCCGGATAGATTTTTAGAGCATTTTTCGGGATATTTGTGTCTAGGCTTATTTCAAACACGGCCGTGTTTTCAACTTGTTATTCATTGGGTTTCTAAACTCATCCACCTGACCAGAATAAGATGCTCTGGTTGGGTATAAGAGATGCATGAATAATTAATGAGTTTGAGAAGTCCAAGAACAAAGACTTCCTATTCTTTTAATTATTATGCGTCATTAAGACTGGTCAGTTTTTATTGGCGCACAAGCAACATGGGCAGAAGCAGTATAATGCTGCTAAAAATTGCCTTTTGTTTAGAAATTAGCATATTAACCGAAGGTGCTAATTATCGACATATTACTCCTTTTTTCATTGCTTGTGAAACTTGACAAATTTCCTCCTTGTGTGTTTTTGTTCTCTTTTTTGGCCTTGACCGAGTACAAAACACAATACTTGTTTACTCTGTGCTGATGAACTAACTAATAAAAGGTTTTTTGGTTACGTCACTCATGCATAGTGTATGAGCACAAAACAAAGATTGCGCGCGGTCGCGGACCTTCCAACGTAAATCTTGACATTTTTGTTTGCTCCTTTGATGTTTGCCGTTCTTTACAACCTTTATCCTCTAAAAAGTATTGCAAAAGCAAGCTTTAAGGGCACATAGCACCCGAATCGTTTGAGACCAGCTCTCGTTAGCTACTCCTCCCTAAATAAATGACCTGCAATACTTTTTAAGATGCTAATCGAAAGAGCCTAAACTCGGAGACTGGCGCAAAGAGTCCTTAAGCATGATAGCAGTTGTCAAAGTAATGAATGTACTTTATCACTCAAATGAAAGCGAAATTCCATGAGCTTTATTTTACGAGTTGTAGCACGCTTCGCAAATATGCTGAATTTTACCCTTCTTATCACGGTCGGAAACCTCAGTTAAACCAAAATTCAAATTTGGCTCGTAGCAAAGCAAGAAGTATGGAATGGGGAAATAATAAATTGCTTTTCCATATATATGTGCCAAACCCTTTCCACTGACATAAGTTGAAGGAAATTTTTTTTTGGTACCGAAGTCGAGTGGACCGCTCTTATCAACACTGCCACTTAAGCTCACTTGATGCTCATTGTGCTGCCATCTTATCTTATGAGTAAATCACAAATGTCGCACCTTACCCTTAAATGTAAGTTTATTTGTATATTTGCTTGTATGTTATGGCAACAGTTAACTGTGATAAACTGGGCGTTCTAGCCAGCATCGTCAACTTTTAAGAAATTTTTCCAACAGCAACGCAACAATACTTAAATTAATTTTTTTTGACCTTATTTGCTGCTCTATTAGCCTTAAACCTTTTTATTGTATCAGCGCTAAGAAAGTTCCTCCCGTTAAAGCTATTCTTTTGTGGATTCCTCTCCGATGCCAGCTTTGTAATCCCCAGCTAACTGCCCATCAGTCTGTGAAGGAAAGCGTTTGGACATGTAAGTGGACCATACATATGAACAATTTCCCCGAGAGTACGAGGTATACATTTCATCGCACCACAATGTAACGAACACGACACTATGATCTTAAAAAAGATCTTAATGTTAGGAAAGTATTATTTTAAGGTTTTTTTTTCTTGAAACAGGGACAAAGCAATGCAACCTTGGAAACCCAGCTTAAGAATTTTGGGACCTGGTGACAATGTATGATTAATTATTCTGTTCACATAATTGACTGACCTTTCCCCAATCTGGTGGTGGACAGCAATGAGGCTTGTACGGAGAGCAGCGGCATTTGGAATTTTTCTCCTGTGAATCTTCAACTTTCTGTGACGACGAAATTGATTCCTAAAAGAAAGAAATAATGATAGCGCTGGCTTTTTTCGTAATTTCACATTTATTGTATCTTTAAAGGCAGTCCTTTTATATAAGTCTCATTACTGACATCCCTGGGTTGCGGAATGGTTGTGTGATTTTTTTGATATTTCTGAATGTATCTTTATTTTTCGTGGCAGAATGATCATCAATTGACTTCACCGCGGGTTATCACCTTGACGTAGTGGTGAAGCTTGCAAGTCTCATAGACCTTTGAGTTATATGCCGGCTAGGACCTTGGTCCCTGGCAGGTTTAACCTTGCCGGTTTGGTTAAGAGGTAGAACCCAGACAGACGGAATAACCCCCCACCCGTTCCTGCCAGCAGCAAGTGGGGCTTGGGGTTAATCACTCCTTCTCGTAAAAAAACGACAGATTACGGGCACCTTAATTTCTCAACTCAATGAGTATTATTTCGGGATCAGTGCAATGACTTGCCAAACTCCAGAAGATGAATTCATCAGATGGAGTGACGGCAGTATGACGAGTGCACACCCAATTCGAAAGGAAGCCTGTACTCTGATCAAGTCATTTGCTAACCCCAAGACAATGCTCCCCACAGGAAACTGGGACGTCAGGACAATGTATAACGTGGGAAAAAAAGGCACAAGTAATTAAAGAGATGCAACGATACAACTTGGATATTCTAGGCGTTAGCGAATGCCGATGGTCTGGTTTTGGACCGTTCAAGACACAGACAGATGAAATATAATTATTCTGTATTCGGGAAGAGATGACAACATAACCAAAGTGGCGTTGCACTTGTGATGACCAAACAAGCGGCTGGTTGCTTAGAGAGCTGGATGCCAGTTAGTGATAGAATTATGACTGCACGATTCACATCAAGATTAATTAAAACGACAGTCTACGCACCAACAAATGAGCACTTATGTCCAGAAATGCAGGCTAATAAGATTTATTGCTGTTTATGAATAAGTATCATAAAGTACCATTTAGATATCACTTCATATTTGACAGATTTATGTGTGTTTTGGTAACATTAGCGGAAAGAGGACACTTTGTGATGCTTACATCAGAAAGAGCATGCATCTCATTAACATATCTGTGAACGAGGCAGATGAAGAGACAAAAAACAGCTTTTACGATATGTTACAGGTGGTTACTGACGATATACTGAGGCATGACATTGTTAAGATGATTGGCGACTGGAACGCTAAGATCGGGGCTACACAGGAAGGGGAAGATGGTGTGGTGGGTCGGCATGGTCTTTGAGATGAGCAGTCAGAAAATGGTGTTCGTTTTGTCTCATTTTGTACAGCCAACAACTTAGCTATTGTATCAGCAATGTTTCCACTTATAAGAACATATACAAATCCACCTAATTGGAGGGCCAGAAATCAAATCGATCATGTGAACAGCGAACAACAAGTTCAAGAACAGGCGCGGATCTAGGGGAGGTTAAATGGGTGAATTGTAACCCCCTTTTTCTGAGCCCCCTTCTTTCTTTCTTTCTTTTTTTCTTCTAATACCTGAAATATTGAAATAATATTTGATTTCTCTGACGTTATTACAAAAATTCACCCAACCCCCCATTTCAAAATCCTGGATTCGCCCTTGAAGAGATCAGCGAGGGATACAAGATCTTATAGAGGCGCAGACAGTGGAAGCTCGTTATCAGAACTGTGTGTCTTCGCGATCGTTTGCGCGAGATAGTTAAGAATCAAAGTAATGCCAGTAGATATGGCACAGCCAAATTGAAAATACCAGAAGTTAAGCAGCAGTTTCAGATCAAGTTGAGGAACAGGTTAAGCTGTTTAACTGATGAAAGCACAGAAGGCAACGAACTAGACAAAGAGATTCGATGGACTTACACAAAGGAAAGTTATAAGAAAACAGCTGAAGAAGTCTTAGGTTACAGGAAAAAGCAGAGTAAGTCCTGGATAAGCCCTACAAATTGAAACAAAATCGACGAAAGAAGATTTTGTAAGGCTAAAGTTGATTCAACCAGGTCAGAGAGACTAAAAGCAGCATACAGAGAGAAATACTAAGCTAAAGACAAAGAAGTGAATAAATCATCTTAGGAGAGATAGGAGAAATTGGATTGACCAGATTGCTAGCAATGCCGAGAGAGCAGCCAAAACGGGCAAAATAAAGGCGGTATTTGGTGCTACGAGACAACTTTGCAGCAAGCCAAATAGAAGAACAGACTTAGTAAGGAGTAAAGAAGACATCCTACAACAAAAGAAAAAGAGGTAAAGATAAGGTGAAAGAAAAATTTTGCTGGAGTTAGACCTCCCCCCACACGATCGGAAGCGGAGAGTGAAGCTTGTGAAGCACTCGAAATTGAAACAGGTCTCGTTACACATGCAGAGATCAGGACATCTATACAGCAAAAAAAAAAAAAAAAAAATGGAAAAGCTGGTGGTGTTGACGGCGTGGCAACAGAGCTGATGAAGAAAGATCTTGAAACTACAGTAGCTGTGTTGTGCCAACTGGTCGATGAAGAACCGGAAAAAAGGAAAGAGTAGCTGACGACTGGAGATTCGTCTCCCCAAGAAGGGAAATCTCTTGGAATGTGGAAATTGTGGAGGAATAACACTGCTACCTTGTGGCTACGAAAGTATTAAGCAAAGTGATTATCACAAGAATTAAGGACACTGTTGACACCAGGCTTAGCCAAGAACAGGCAGGGTTTTGGAGAGGAAGGGGACAATCGAGCAGATAGTAATTCTGGGAAACATCTTTGAGCAAGGAATCGAGTGGAAAGCTCACCTGTATGCTTGTTTTGTGGATTTCGAGAAGGCTTTTGATAGCATTGTAAGTTGGAGGTGTTTTGTGGGGAATAATGGGAGAGTATGGTGTTCCATCAACATTGTATGAAAAGAGCAAGTGTGCTGTTGTAGACGGTTCTGTAAGTTACAACTGGTTTGATGCAAGGACAGGGGCGAAACAAGGCTGTTGCATGTCTGGATTTTTCTTTCTTCTAGGGATAGATTGGGTTATGAGAAGAACTATGGAAGGAAGGCGAACTGGGATAAGATAGCAATTCGCGAACAAGTTAGAGGATTTAGATTTTGGTGATGAGACGACTCTTGTTGCAAGTGGGATAGCGGACATGCAAACAAAGATTGAAAATCTTAACAAAAACGGGAAGAAGACCGGGCTGAAGAAAAACTTAGGAAAAACGGTGCGTGAAAGAAATGGAATGTTAATCCTGGAATAAAAATCCAACTAGAAGGGACTAAGAGATATTGAAGAGGTAGAGGAGTTCGTATGTCTTGGTGCTACAGTCATAGCAACCGGTGGAGCAGGTCGGGGAGGATATAAGTGCCAGGCTGGGAAAAGCACAAGCAGTCTTCTGCAACTTAAAGAACATCTGGAGGAACGGTCACCTCAGCACAAACACCAGGATTTTTGAAGATTTTTAGATAGTTTAATGCATGGCTGGCCTTCTCTATGGTTGCGAAACTTGTCGAGTGATTAAAAGAGAAGCCAAGCTTAGTGTTTTCCCCACAAGTGCCTACAAATAATTCTGAAGATTTACTGGCAGATAGTGACAAACGAAGAGATAAGATTCAAGACTGATATGGAAGAGATCACTCGACAGATAAAACATAGACGCTGGAAAATGATTGGGCATATGCTGAGGAAAAAGGAGGATAGCCTTAGCGTGGACCCCAGAAGGAAGACGTAGGAGAGGTAGGTCGAAGAAAACATGGCGAAGAACGGTAGAGAAAGAATGAGGTGAACTTGGTATCAAAGGCTGGACAGAAGCAGGTAGTTGAGCGAAAGACCGAAAAGCTTGAAGAGAGAGAACGCAAGGCCCTATATCTCCCAGAGGGAAAAGGACAAGATGATAATGATGATGATGATGATGATGATGATGATGATGATGATGATGACGATGAAATGATGAATTAATTGAAATTGAAACTACCATTGCTACTAATATTTTTTGAGTAAGCGCACCACAAAGACACGAACACGACATCTTAAAAAAGATTTGGTGTTAGCAAAGTATTATCTTTTTAGGTCTCTTTCTTGAAACACGGGCGGGCAATGCAACCTTGGAAACCCAGCTTCAAAATTTGGCGCCTGGTGGCAATATATATGACTTTCTAATCCTACTGAAATATTAGTTTCATCAAAGTTAGGACTCTCTTACAACTTGCGTTTTACAGCGTTTAAGCTCGACAGCGTTTTTCAATATTTAACAGAGCGCGTTCGAAATTCCAATGTTTGGCGTTATGTGACATCAAATGAAGTGCCAAGAAGTTTTGCGAATATCAAAAGAAGAGTCATTGCCTACGTTTTTGCTAAACAGTTGTGAAATTAGAACCAGAAAACTTGACCGGCTCTCAGTGGGCTTGATTGCTAAGTTGGTAGAGCACTCCATCCAAGAAATGAAGAATGTATATAAAAAAAAGTAAAATGTATAAGTAATTGGCCACTCCCCATTGGGATTTTTCAGGACCAATGTTAACAAACAATGTTAAATAAACATAACTGGGTTATGAATCCCAACTGCCTAACCAGTTGGCTATCAGCAAGCGTAGCCGAGAAGTTGAACTCGCGGCTACCGAGAACAACATCAGCTAGCGGTCAAAACGGGATTTGAACCCGCGACCTATGGATTTCAAATCCGGCGCTCTAACCACTCGGCCACACTGCCTCCTCTAATGAATTATACGGGCTTTCTCTAGAAACTTACATCCATTAAACATTAATCGGCGGTCACATCAATTTCGCCAAACCCAAGGATGCCTTACCACCTTTTTGAGGCCGAGTTTGGAATGTTTTACCGTTGCGTTAAGTTCTTTGTGCAATTGCTGCTTACTAGTAAATAAAGCGTTAGAAAAATATTGCAGGCGCATACATCGTTTACTAATAGGTTACTTATACAAATGCTGTAATCTGATCAGTAATCTTATTAGCTGAGCTACTTGTATACTACAATGTATCAGCCATTAGAGTACAGTGGCTGTCGGTTGTCCACGAAATGCAATATTTTTATAGTTTTTCGGAAGTTTTGGAAGGAATTTTACATGTAGACGGGTAGTTAAATTCCTGAGAAGACTAAAAGAGGCACATTTACGGTTTCTTGACTTAAAAAAAAATTGAAAATATTGAAAAAGCGCGGTACGCGCGTAAACAACTACAAATTTGCCAAGGCAGTTCGATACGTGCAACTTTGTTTAAGAGTAAAGTTCAATAATGCGTGGGAAAATCATTGGAAACCGTTATTTGCGTTAATTTCAGTTATAATCATAAAAATTACAATTTCCTCGATTGTGATTGGTTTAAAAAACTCCTATTTCCCACTAATTCACTTGTCAAGCTGTTATCGGACAGTTTGTTATCGGACACCTTGTTATCGGACAGTTTGTTATCGGACAGTTCAATAAGCCAATCACATTCAAAGATGTGGTTAAAATTAACCAATCACAACCAATCACAACCTTGGTTTCAATCACCATAGAAACAAGTGTACAAACTCCTAAATTAGGGCTTTCTTCAAAATGGAGAATTTTTTCCCCTTGAACAATGATTATGTTTTAGAAGACAGAAGTGATTTATTTTGTCCTATGGCACAAATGTTTATGCGAACTATCCAGACGAGTTCCTTTGTGGATATGTTAACATGTTCAGATGAAGTTAAGCCATCCACAGCATTGTTTATCGCTTCGCAACAACCGCGGCAAACGGAGGTAAACATCCACCCGGCTGTAATACCACTGCACAGTACGCTAGTATTTCCTCCCTCGAAAATCCTCATTTTGTTCAACAAACTCAAAATACAGGAACAATGACAGTAGACCAAGCCAAGTTTTCCTCTTGTATCAGACGGAAAATTTTCACAAGTAAATAATAGTAAAACCACAGCCTCCAAAAACATCGCTCGAACAACTAAATCATGGATGGCAGCATAGGTAGAACGTTGTAAAGCCAAAACATTTATGCATTTAACTGTCAGTGAAAGACGAGAATTGTTTCACATTGCTAGCGGATACGTGTCTGTACAATCCAGCTCGATATCTGCGATTTCTTCTTCAACATTCCCTTTGCACAGTTCGGTGCCTGCAGCTTCAGCAAATCCACCAGCTGTAGGAGAATGTTCGACCAGCAGGTCCAATCAGTTCAAACCAAGTTTCTTCATTAACGAATGTGGAAGAATTCACCGGTATGCCGTCGTCCAAATACAGCATGGCTGCAAAAATCTCTCGGCGCCATTTTAAATTTTCAATAAACAGTTCAGTGTGTTTAAAAAACACCAGCAACTCAAGAAAATCCCCGTCCCAAAAAGCCAAGGAAACGAAGAATCATAATTGACTCTGGCTCTGATGTTTACAACTTGAAGAGAACTGTCTATTGACTCAGCTTAAAAACTTTGAATCTTGCTGGAAAAACTGCCCTGGCAAGCGATCGGTATTTTAACCCCAAATTCCGCAAAGTTCTGCGCAGTTGAGCGTTTTTCGTGCATGGTTGCGTTTTTGACTGACATAAGACTTGTTTTTCGCTCGTCCACTTGGCAACCAGCAAATCCATTTTGACTGTTGTCGATTTCAGAGCGACATTAAATGCAAATTTTCCCTTTATTTCATAACTTTGCTATGCTTCTTTTCTCGGAAATTGTAATTTTTATGATTAATTTGTAATAAGACTTCTTGTCATCCAATTCTGTCTGTAATCATACTCGTGATAAACAAATCGGACTCCCGCTGCGCGGTCGTCCGATTTTTGTTATCACTCGTATGATTACAGACCGAATTGGACTCCACTCAGTCCTATTACCATTACGAATTCATCTAAAACAATTAGCAATAGTTGATTCGGCCTTCGGCCTCATCAACTATCACCTCAAAGAAATCGAGAGCGAATAATCTAATTGTTAATTAGAAGGTACGTAACTTCTCATGAGGCATTAAAACTAAACCTTTTTTAAAATCGTCTGTACGTATATAAATAGTATTTTTTTTCCTAATTAGAACTGAAACGTACTTGCTTGAAATCATTTACGGTGTTGCTGTCATCCAATGCAGGCTGAGCGGGAACTTCAAACAATTCTGTTCGCTTGTTTGGGTCAACCTCGTTCTCCTTGTATTCTACCCTAGCATCGCCGATGTCAGCAGTTAAACCGCGGTTACTGTGAACAGGGCTACCGGAAGTACAATACAGCAAGACGAATATGACGCCGAAAAAGAACGCCATTTGGGACTTGGACGGCGAAAGACTTCTGCAAAATAATTGCGGAGAAAAATGAGGGCAAAAATAAAACTACAGGCGACTGCCGAAGAACAGGTACAGAGCCTGGTAATCGATCCTAACACAATTAAACTGTTCCATGATATGAACAAAAGTTATCAACCTTTCATTATGAAAAAATCTTTTAATGCCGTTGAAATAATAATACACATATATGTATATGGAAATAATAATACATACAAAAGCAGTGAGGTCTGTAACAAAAGAAGGTCACCTCTAGCCTCACTACCATTCAAAGGCCGGATCACTAAGCACAATTGAAAAGTGGTCTATTAAGAAAGACTAGGTTTTCAAAGAAGAGTGTTCCCTAGGATGGTTGAAAGTTCTCTTTTACTTCTAATTTCCATATCCGAATGACATTGCCAAAGGCTTCCAAATATACAAGCAATTGGTTACAAACGCTCCACTTTGCAAAGAGGAACTGCAAGTTTCATGGGGGGGGGGGGGGGGGGGGGGGGAGCAAAGCACTGGAACAAAAGAGATTGCTCAAAGGTTGGAGGAGGCATAGGTCAGTAGCTCTCCATTACAAACAAGCTGTATGTGTTGGGAGCTTTAACCCCTCAGAGCACCAGAGGAGAAAAGTGCAATGTCTGTTGCTAACAGCGAAATTTTAGAGAGAAAGAGAAGATAAATGTTAAAGTTCTTTCATTTCCACATTCACATGCAAACCTTGTTCACTTTTATGAAAAGCAAATAGACATTAACGTATGATTCAGCCATGCAATGAAATAAATTCCTGGCTAGCAAGACGAACGAGGCTTTACTGACCACAGTGACGAGGCTATGATTCAAAAACGAGAGCCCACTGAAATGCCAAAGGAAGTTTACCACACATCAGATAAATTAACAGACTAAAATATTGGAAACACTATCTGAAACGCTTCAATAAGAAGAAAACTTACGTCCTCCCTTTTCACTCGATAAATGGACGCTTGCGTGCCGCCTTCAATTTGTAACGTGTAACAATCTCCCTTCTGTTTTAACGAGCCGATTGTTCAACAATAATGGTACACCTGTCTGTTTAGTTATTATGTGTCACCAAGAGACTATGAGGTGAGAGAACATATCCCTGTGCCCTATGATAATCTTTTTAAATCTATTTTAAGCTTCGCGTCACGCTGTCAAGGTTATTTTTAGTCTAGGCGCCCGATCACGCAAGCAATGGCCAACGGTCATCAGGTTGTGTCTATCCAAATAAGAAATTGAAAATTTAGCGGGCTAAGAGAAAAAAAAAATCAGTTTGTTCAGTTGAACTGCCGCACTGTTAGCACTGGAAATCATTTTCAGAGCTGGGCAGGAAAATTATACGTGCTTCTCCGAAGCCGTAAAACAGAAGTCGTGTCATTCCCCAGCATGAATAATGAATGATTATCACAAAGTGCCAAGACTCGAATTTCTAACCTGCTTGAAAGTCGTTTCTCGGAAAGTGCCGAAAGGCTTGAAGCGAAAAGGATCTCTTTCGAAAGGTATTTTAAAGCGCACGACAGCTAAAATATTTGTTTCGCGTTTGTTAGAACTTTCACTCCAAAAAAAACGGTGCAAATCTTTGTTTATTTAATATCGGAAGTGCTGTGTAATATTTACTGCTGACTAGAATTGCATTCCAATAAACACGCACGAAACTCGTTTCTCGAAAAGTATTGAACGGATTAAATCGAAAAACATCTCTTTGGAAAGGTTATTCAAAGCGCAGGACAGCACAATACTTGTTTCCCGTTTGTTAGAACTTTCGGTCCGAAAATCCCGGTGTAAATGTTTGCATATTTAATTTCGAAATTGCTTTGTAATATGAAACAGAGTTTCAGGGAGGTCCACGCCGAAAAAGGTGCTTCTCTGGAACGAACTAAAACATCGTTTGGATCGGTAGAGACCCTGAGAGAGACCTATCTGGAAAGCCTTTTAAAACTGCTGGTCAGAAAAATTATCTTCTATGTGTTTATCGTGATTTTTACGTCGGAAATTAGTCTTGTCATTTCTCTGCATGACTGGTTCACAATAGCCGCTCTAGCTGCTGACAAGAATTGCATTCACAACACGCTCTAAAGTCGTTTCGCGAAAAGTACTAAAACGGCCTAAACAGAAAAAAGAGATCTCTTTGGAAAGCTCTTTCAAAGCGCCAGACAGTTAGAATTATTCTTCCTCTGACCTTACGAAATGCGCTTCGAAAATCCCGACGAAAAGTTTTTTGCGTAATTGATTAACTGCTAAAATTAAACCTCAATGTTATTACGTCATTTAAATTGGCCAATCAGGTGTCTTTCCTAAAATAGCCTCTCAGCTTGACCACGCGCTAAAATTAGATTTAAAAAGATTATCATGGGAAGAGGGCCATGTATGGGGGATGTGTTCTCTTAGATCATAGTCTCTTGGTGTCACAAAGACTGGTTTTGACTGGTACACAAGCAACATAGGCAGGCCTAGCGGTGTGCTGCTATGAAACGACTTTCGATTGGAAATGATCATATCTTGTGGTCTAAGAGTGTGTCCATGAGAAAACCCTGCAGAAACTTACAGCTGAAATAACCTATTTTTCTTAAACTTGTCACAAATGATGAGTTTGGTGAATGAATGACTGTAGCAGAAAAAGGTCAAAATATTTTGTTCCCTTCAAGTTATTGGGAATCTCTGCCAAAGTAGCCATTTGACACAAGTTTATGCATATTAGTTTAGCCACGTTTGGTGTTGTCTTCTACATCAAGTTAAGCTTGTGAAAATGAAATCAGCTGGATCATTTTGTAAAAGTATTAATCTAAAAGCGCAAATATATTTCTTTCAGCTAGGCGTTTTGATATCTCTGAGTGGCCTCATCTTAGCCGGTAAGATGCATATTTTGTAGTGTTGCGAATAGCCTTTAATTGATGGCAAGTATCAGTAATGGGCAAAATTCAAAAAAAAAATTGCTAATCAAGCGTTAGTTTAGGATAATGTTGTTTTACCGTTTATTGCGTGTCTTCTTTCTTGGCCGTATAATAAGCAGAATATATCAACTGAGTTACGTTTCCTTTAACGAGTAACAATTGCGAGTTTTGCTCAATGGTTGGAGAAGGCAAAGTTCAGTGATGTTCCGTAAGAAGAAAATTTTTCTTTTATGTTGAGAGCTTTAACCTTTCAAAGCATTAGAGCAGAAAACTGTAATGATGTCCGTTGCGAACAGCGAAATATTCTGGAGAGAGAATTAAGATCAACAGGAAAGCTCTTTGGCATCCCTATTCAGCATGCGAATCTTGTTTACTTTCACCAGAACCAAATAGGTTTTCACATGATTTCCACTTGATTCAGCCATGTAATTAAATAAATTCCTGGCTAACAAGACGCCGACGAGGATTACGTGACCGGAGTGAAGAGGCTTTGATTGAAAAACGAGAACGCACTGAATTGCCCCCAAAAATAACCACAGTGTAAATTTTCAATAATCAGATAAATTGACACAGTGAAATATCCAAATCACTGATTAAAACGCTAAAATGATGAGAAGAAAACCTAACTGCTTCTTTTTCACTCAACAAAGGGGACGCTTCCGTTTAGGTGCAGCCTCCAAGTTGTAACGTGTAACAGTATTCCATCTATTTTAACAAGTCGTTTGTTCAACAATAACTGATACTCCTGTCCTTTTAGCTATTACGTGTCACAAAGACTGGTCTTCACTGGTAAACAAGCAACATACGCAGACCCAGCGGGAGTGCTGCTATGAAACGACTTTCGATTGAAAACTATCATAACTTATAGTAGTAGTCGGTTGAGTGTCCATGCATGAGAAAACCCTGCAAAACCATACAGTTGGAATTTCCGACCTCTCTAAAACTTGGCACAAATGTTCGGTTTGGCGAGTGAATGATTGTAACAAGAAATGGGTCAAAATATTTTGTTCTGTTAAATTTAGGGGACCCTCTGCCAAAATGGCCATTTGACACAACTTTATGAGTGCATAGTTGTTTAGCCATCTTAGGTATAGTCTTCTCCAGCAATTTAAGACTTGTGAAAATGAAATCGACTGGAACATTTCGTACAAGCAAGTATTAATCTAAAAGCACAGATGTTCATCTCAGCTAGGTGTTTTGATATCTCTGAGTGCCCTCATCTTAGGCAAGGTGGATGTTTTGTACTGTTGCGAATAGCCTTTAATTGATGGCAAATATTGGTAATGGGCAAGTCCGAATAAACATTGCTTCGAGGTGGATACTCAGAGCAATATAAGGAAGTTCTCAAAAAGCCATAAAATAATTGGGGACCTCAAAAGTTGTTTATTTCTGTGCTGGCTAAGTGCTTCCATAGATCTCTACGATTTATGGCCATTTTGATGAACACCCACTAACAAAGACATAAAAGCCGTTGCTCAGACTTGGCCTAATTCGAAATCAACAAGAAATATCGACATAAGTAGTTTCCTATCGACTACCAGTAACAACGCAGTAAAAAGATGCTCTTGAGACCGAGTTCTTTCAAATACTTGTATATCAATGCATATCGATACCAATACTGCAGCAGAAGACTCAACACGCCAGCTCCATCAACTTTAGCTTTCAAGTGTTAAATAGAATTGAAAGAAGAAACAACTACTACATACAGGCAAATTAGATACAATTTTTAACTCTCTTTAAAATTTTGGATTTAGCCTGCTCCATTACAAACAAGCTGTATGTGTTAAGAGCTTTCACCCCTCAGAGCATCAGAGGAGAAAAGTGCAATGTCTGTTGCTAACAGCGAAATTTTAGAGAGAAAGAGTAGATAAATATTAAAGTTGTTTCATTTCCACATTTACATGCAAACCTTGTTCACTTCTATGAAAAGCAAATAGACATTAACGTATGATTCAGCCATGCAATGAAATAAATTCCTGGCTAGCAAGGCGAACGAGGCTTTACTGACCACAGTGAAGAGGCTATGCTTGAAAAACGAAAACCCACTGAAATGCCTAAGGAAGTTTACCACACATCAGATAAATTAACAGAGTAAAATATTGGAATCACTATCCGAAACGCTTCAATAAGAAGAAAACTTACGTTCTCCCTTTTCACTCGATAAATGGACGCTTGCGTGCCGCCTTCAATTTGTAACGTGTAACAATCTCCCGTCTGTTTTAACAAGTCGATTGTTCAACAATAATGGTACACCTGTCCTTTTAGTCATTATGTGTCACAAAGACTGGTTTTGACTGGTACACAAGCAACATACGCAGGCCTAGCGGTGTGCTGCTATGAAACGACTTTCTTTTGGAAATAATCATACCTAATGGTCTAAGAGTGTGTCCATGAGAAAACCATGCACAACCTTACAGCTGAAATATCCCATTTCTCTTAAACTTGTCACAAATGATGGCTTTGGTGAATGAATGACTGTGGCAAAAAAGGGTCAAAATATTTTGTTTCCTTCAAGCTATTGGGAACCTCTGCCAAAGTGGCCATTTGCAAATTTATGCATATTTGCTTAGCCATATTTAGTATAGTCTTCTACAACAAGTTAAGCCTTTGGAATGGTTAGACAAGGCATAGTGGAGTCCGAAGAGTTTATGTTGGGAGCTTTAACCTTTCAAAGCATTTGAGAAGAAAACTGCAATGTCCGTTGCGAACAGCGAAATATTCTCGGAGAGAGAGAGAATTAAGATCAAAAGGAAAGCTCTTTCGCATACACATTCAGCATGTGAATCCTGTGTACTTTCATGAGAAGCAAATAGGCTTCCGCACGATTTCCACATGACTCAGCCATGTAATGAAATAGATTCCTGACTAACAAGCTACAGACAAGGCTTACATGACCAGAGTGAAGGGGCTTTGATTGAAAAACGAGAACGCACTGAATTGCCCCCAAAAATAACCACAGTGTAGCTTTCAACAATCAGATAAATTAACACACTGAAATATTCCAATCGCTGATTAAAGCGCCTCAATGATAAGAACAAAACCAACCTGCTCCTTTTCACTCAACAAAGGGAACACTTGCGTTTAGGTGCAACCTTCAAGTTGTAACGTGTAACAGTATTCCGGCTATTTTAACAACCAGTTTGTTCAACAATAACTATTATTAGCTATTACGTGTCACAAAGACTACACGTCTTGACTGGTAAACAAGCAACATACGCAGACCCAGCGAAGTGCTGCTATGAAACGACTTGTGTTTGGAAATTAATAATATAGTGCGTACATAAGAAAACGCTTCAGAACCATACAGCTGAAATCACCGGCTTCTCCTGTTCTCTTAAACTTTGCCCAAATGAGTTGAGTGAGTGAATGATTGTGGCAAAAAATCGTTCAAAATATTTCATTCCCTTCAAGTTATTTGGACTCTAGATCTCTGCCAAACTGGCCATTTGACACTAATTTATACATATTTATTTAGCCATCTTTGGTATAGTCCTTTAGTGGTAAACAGAATTGAAAGATGAAACAAGTACTCCATTTACGGACAAGTTACACACGATTTTCACCTTGCTTTAAAATCTTGAATTTTTATGTTTTCGAAAATGTTTTCTTTTTGAGTCATCTTACCGTTAACTTCGACTCAAGTTTTAACAAAAAAAAATATCCATTGCCGCTCCCCTTTCATCAACAAGTTGTCGAAAAAGTTTCTCAAAATAAAGTTCAAAATCCGAGCTCGAGGACAGCCATCACTGCTGCTATAATTAAGTTAAAGATTTCTTTCTGAAAGCCGACAAAACACATACCGCCATCTTAAACCATCGATGTTATGTTGTGTTAAGCAGCGTCTAACTGATAATCCATGCTAGAACAATTAAACTGTTTCAAGGTGTTAACTGGACATATATATTTTATCAAACTCTGATAGTAAAACAAAAGTTTAATTCCTTGTTATATAAAAATGAAACTGAATATAAATTCAGCTTAAGGTAAGAGAAATACTGGAACAAAAAGATGGAAGTGTATTGCAATTGCAATTGCAATTAAGGACAATGCGGGAAAATTCCCCAAAAAAGTAAAATTGTTAATCAAGAGCTACTTTAATATAATGTTGTTTCACCGTTTATGGGCTGCCTGTTTTCTTGGTATCAACTGAATAACTTTTACTTTAACCAGTGACAATTCCGAGTTCCGCTCAAAGGTTCGACAAGGTATATTTCACTATCGTTCCGTTACAAGGAAGCTCTCTATGCTGGGATCTTCAACCTTTCAAAGCATTACAGCAGAAAACCGCAATGTCTGTCGCGAACAGAGACATTTTTTCGAGAGAGAAAAGATCAACTAGAAACCTCTTTTGCATCCACATTCAACAAGCGAACCCTGGTTACTTTCACTAGAAGCAAATAGACTTCAAGATGATTCAGCCAAGTAATGAAATAAACTCCTGGCTAAAAAGATGAGCGAGGCTTTACTGACCAGAGTCAAGAGGCTTCCATTAAAGAACGAGAACAAACTGAAGCACCTAAGGAAACTAACCACAGTCTACATTTCTAGAATCAGATAGGTTAACAGACTGAAAAATCCCAATCACTGATTAAAACGCTCCAATAAGGAGAGAACCGGCTACCTGCTCCTTTTTCACTCAACAGAGGGGACGCTTGCGTATCGGTGTAGCCTTTAAGTTGTAACGTGTAACAGTATTCCGTGTATTTTAACAAGTCATTTGTTTAACAATAATCATTGGTACTCCTGTCCTTTTAGTTATGTGTCACGAAAAGCTGTTTTCACTGGTGCACAAGCAACATACGCAGACACGCTGTAGTACTGCTATGAGACAAATTTCGTTTGGAAATTGTCATAACTAAAGGTTCTAGTTTTTAAGAGTGTGTCTATGAGAAAACCCGGCAGAACCATGCAGATCAAATCGCCGGCTTCTTTCAAACTTGGCGCAAATGTTTCGTTTTTTGGCTGAATGATTTTCGCACAATTAAAATGCGGGTGAAATTTTTTTTTCCCTTCGAGTTATTGTTATTGTCTGACAAAATGACCATTTGACACTAATTTATGCATATTTATCTAGCGTCTTTGGTTTAGTTTCTCTACGATCGCAGAACCATACGACTCAAATCACCACTTTTTTCACACAATTTTCACAAATGTTGGGTTTGGTGATCGAATGATTGTGGCAAAAGAGTGGATGAAAATACATTGTATCTTTCAAGTCATTGGGACCCAGTCTGCTAAAATGGTCATCTGACACGTAATTTATGTATATTCATTTAGGCATCTTTGGTTTGTTTTCTACAACCATGAAGAAAAGCCTTGTCAAAATGAAATCGACTGACTCATCTTGTACAAGTATCCGTCTAAAAGCAGATATAGTTCGTTTTAACTGGGAAATTTGATTTCTCTGAGTGGCTTCATCTTAAGTAAGGTGCCTTTTTTGTAGTGTTGTGAATACATCCCTTAATTGATGGTACGTATCTCTAATGGGCACCTGCGAATACACATTCTCATCACGAAACGAGGTTCTACAAACAAAACAAAAAGCTCCAGAAATGTTTTGCCATTCAACACGACTTTCAACCCAGCTGCGCCTTACCTAAGAAAGGTTTTTATGAAACATTATAAATGAGAGCAATAGACTCGGTCAAATACATTCTGAAGCTGCTATTGTCGCCTACAGGAAGGACAAGTCTCTTCTGGTCAGAGCTAAAATTCCTTCGCACAATGCATTTAACAACAGCATCTTGGAGTTATAAACGGTAAGGGTCAAGTGACAATATCACAAAACTTCTCAAAAAGCCCGGTAAAATAATTGGAGTCTTTAATGTTTGTTCTTTTTCTGTGCTGGCTTAATGCTTACATAGAAGTTTGCGATTGATGGCCGTTTCATGAACATCCACTAAAACACAACAGCCATCTCTTTGTCTTAACCTGATTCGAAATCAACAAGAAATATCTAACTAATGAAA
The DNA here is from genome assembly GCA_019787425.1 of Platygyra sinensis. Taxonomy (NCBI): domain Eukaryota; kingdom Metazoa; phylum Cnidaria; class Anthozoa; order Scleractinia; family Merulinidae; genus Platygyra; species Platygyra sinensis. The sequence continues at coordinate 384 of JAHPZR010049449.1, read as the reverse complement.
TAAATTCCTGGCCAACAAGACGAAGGAGGCTTCACTAACCACAGTGAAGAGGCTTTCATATACAAAAAGAGAAACCGCTAAAATGCCTGAGAAAACTAACCACAGTTTACCTTGGTACAATCAGACAAGTTAACGTCCTTAAATATTAGAATCACTGATTAAAAAGAAGAAAACTTACCTGCTCCTTTTTCAGTCAACAAAGGGAGGCTTGCGTTTAAGTGTAACTTTCAAGTTTTAACCTGAAACAATAACAAGTCGATTGTTAAGTTATTGTCAAAAACCTTAATATTGGTTTTCACTGGTGCACAAGAAACATACGCAGACTCAGCCGAGTGCTGCTATGAAACGACCTTCGTTTGGAAAGCATTAGTAACTAAAGTTGTA